>CAUYRH010045498.1:0-27129 GCA_963574655.1 Perodicticus potto
GTCCATGAACCCCTGTATCACTCTCCCTCCAGAGAAACCCTAACTGCCCCCTTCTATCATCGCCCGATTCAGCAGGAAGCAGTTAGATCGAGTCTTCGCCCCTTTTCCCTAACAGCAGTTGGGGTTTCTACTCGGAGAGGGAGAACTGATGCAGGACATCTGGCGCCCTAGCCAGCTCAGTGGAGCCGGCAGACCTGCCACCTCCTCCTTGGTGGTGCTAGTGCTGTGGCAGCCAGCTGAAGAGCCAGCGGGCTGGATGACAGGCAAGGAGGGGGACCCCCAACGCCCACCAGAGGCTCCAGTTGTCAAAAAAAAATGGACGACTGCTGAGGAGACACCTGTGCCTTGGTGTCTCCTTCACTTTACACTTAGGACTAAATGTGGAACCCCCATTTCCTATGCCTAGGTCAATTTCTTGTGAGTTTCCTAGGCCTTAATTCCGTGAATGGACTGTATCCATTCATTGATACACTCATTCACCCTGCCCCCGGCAGAAGGGACTGTATTCATTTGTTTCCTGGCCAAGGAACCCAGACACCTATATATACCCTGAGGCTAAAGGCCTAACGGAGGAGATGGGGAAAGACCGGGAAATAATGTAATGAAGAATAATAAAATACATGTATTTAGAAAATGCATGGCCAGTGTTTAGTTCCTATTTATAATGAAGTAAACTTGGCATTTGTTTTTCTATTCCTGAGATACTTCACTTAGGATAATTGTCTCCAATTCCATTCAAATTACTGTAAACTACATTACTTCATTTTTTTCATTGCTGAATATTACTCCATGGTGTGTGTGTGTGTGTGTGTGTGTGTGTGTGCATCTCACAATTTCTTTATCCACTCATCATTTGACGGATCTTTAGGTTGATTCCATACTCTGCAGTTGTGAATTGTGCCTCAATAAACATTCGAGTATTCAAGTGCATGTGTCTTTTAGATATAATGACATCTCCTTCCTTGTGTATATACCGAAAAGTTGGATTGCTGGATTGAATGATAGTTTTGCTTCTAATTCTTAGAGAAATCTCTGTACTGTTTTCAACAGAAGTTGTCCTGGTTTCCATCCCCACCAATGGTGTTTAATCATTCCCTTTTTTACTGTATCTACACCAATATTTATGGTTTTTAGACTTTTTAATAATGGCTATTCTTAATGGTGTAAGGTGTATCTCATTGTGGTTTCAATTTGCATTTCCCTGATTATTAGTGATGTTGAGCACATTTTATTTATTTATTTTTTACTATTTGTGTATTTTCTTTTGAAAAATGTCTGTTCATGTATTTTACCCACTCTTTAATGGCATTGTCGGTTTTTCCTTGGTATTATGTTTGACTTCATTGTAATTTATTAGTCCTTTGCTAGATGTGTAGATTATGAGTATTTTCTCCAATTCTGTAAGTTGTTCATTTATTGATGATTTCTTTTCCTGTGTAGAAATGTTTAGTCTTAAGTCCCATTTAAAAACTTCTACTTTTGTAATATTTGCTTTTGGGGTGTTAGATATGAATTTTTCACGTAGGCCAGCTTATAGTTTCATGTCTTGCACTTAAGTCTTTATTTCACCTTGAATAAATTTTTATTTATACTGAAAGATGAGGATCCAGTTTCATTCTTCTGCATGTTGCCTTCCAATTTTCTCAGCATTGTTTATTGCACAGGGCTTTCTGTGCCAGTGTGTATTGTTATCTGATATCGGTCAAAGGTTGGTATGTATGGTTTTATTTCTGTGTTCTCGATTCTTTTATATCAGTCTTTGTCTCTACTTTTATACAAGTAACAAGCATTTCTGCCTACTATAGTCTTGTAGTAGAATTTGAAGTTTGGCAACGTGATGACTCTAGATTTGTTCTTTTATTCTTAGGATTGCTTTAGCTTTTTTAATCTTTGTGGATTCCATTTGAAATTTAGGACTGCTTTTCTAGTTCTGCGAAAAATGATCTTAGAATTTTGATGGGAAATGCATTGATTCTATAAGTCACTTTAGGCAATAAGGTCAATGTATTTAATAATACTGATTTAACAATATTAATTCTTCTAATACATGAGCATGGAAGGTTTTTCCATTTGTTTGTGTCATATATGATTGATCTGATCAGTGTTTTGTAGTTCTCCTTGTGGAGAATTTTTGCTTCCTTAGTTTATTCCTACATGTTTTGTGTTTTTCTTTTCTTTCTCTTTTTTTTTTTTTTTTGTAGCTATTGTAAGTGATTATTGAGTTTTTGATATTTCTCTCAGTCTGGCTAGTATTAGCATATAGAAGTGCTATTAGTTTGTGTACATCAATTTTGTAAACGGAGGATTTACTTAATTTGTTAATCTATGCTAGGAGTTTTGGAGGAGCCCTTAGGGTTTTCTGGATATACGATCATATCATTAGAAAACTAGGGTAGTTTGACCTCCTCTTTTCTAATTGCAATGTCCTTTATTTCCTTCACTTACCTGATGCTCAGACTAAGATTTCCAGAGCTAAGTAGAGTAGAAGTGGTGATACTGGGCATCCTTGTCTTGCTCCAGTTCTTATGGGCATCTTTCAACTTTGTGCCATTCAGTGTGATGTCAGCTGCGTGTTAGTCATATGTGGCTTATATTATTTTAAGATGTGTCTCTTTTATGCCTCGTTTTTAAAAGGTTTATATCTTGAAGGTGTGCTAGAACTTATTGAACACTTTTTCTGCCTCTATTGAGATGATCATATGAGTTTTATTTTTAATTCTGTATATGTGATGAATCATATTTATTTGTGAATTTCAAGGCATCTCTCCATCTCTGGGATGAAACCTGCTTATTACAGTGATTGACTTTTTGATATACTGGTGGATTCTGTTTGCTAATATTTTCTTGAGGGTTTTTGCATCTATGCTCATGAGGAATATTGGTTTGTTGTTTTCTTTCTTTATTGTGACTTTTCCTGGGTTTGATATAATAATGATACTGGCTTGATAGAATGAGTTTAGGAGAGAGAAATCGCTTCTTCTCAGTCTTATGGAGCAGTCTCAGTAAGATAGGTGTAAGTTCTTCTTTGTAGATAATGGTAGAATTTGTTTGCAGATCCACCTAATGTTGGGCTTATTTTTCTTTGGAAAGTGGTTATTGCTGATTCAATCTCCTTGTTCTTGATCATTTCCAGGACTGCTATTTCTTCCTGACTCAAGCTTGGGAGGTTGTATGTTTCTAAAAATTCATCCATCTTGTTTGCATGTTATAGTTGGTTTCCTTGCATCGGTTTTCAAATTTCTCATGGATCTCGTTGGGCTTCAGGCATTCCACAATCTGAGTTCCACAGCTAGCACTTCCAGAATTTCCTTTTGGTTAGAGGCCATTGCTGAAGTGCTCATATGATCCTTTGGAGATGTCAATGCTTCCCGTTTTGTTTTGTTTTGTTTTGTTTATGATGCCAGAGTTCTTACCTGAAAACTTTTCACCTGGAATCTCACCTCTTACCTCACCTCAAACGGATAGTTTTTTGGTTCACTTATTCTCCTCTGCTGAGAACTCTACGGTTCAGTGTAGACAGGAAGAGGAATAGGCCATCTGCCTCATTTAGACTGGTATACACTGTGGAATTGCTGGCAAGTTGGGCTAGTTAGACCTCAGAGCCCTGAGACGGGGTTCAGGGGCCAGTGGTGGTGGACTAATTTAAGTAATGGTATCCTCATTCCCCGGCATTGCATGCTTAATTCTTGGCAGAACCAGCCTGGTACAGGGCTGGCAAACTAGCCGTCAAGTTTCCCTGCGTTCAAACACCGGCTGTGATAGTGAGGGGTGGGTTGATCTCCTCCTCGTCCTGAAGAATGTTCAGGCCAGAGAAGAGCAGGTGCACTGTGAGCAGCAGACCGGAGAGGAGGGCCTCCCTTACGGAGATCAGTCGAGACTGCTCTCACCTCCCTCTCTCGGCAGTGAGGGCAGTCTCTGTCCTTCAGGAGCATGAAAGGGCCCAGATTTCCAGCCTTTGCCCTGGCTAAGCAGCAGAGCATGTGGTGAAGACGGCTTAGTTCTCTGCAGCGTTTCCAGACAGGCTGTGTGTTGTGGCCGAAATACTCTCGTGGGGGAGGTGTAGTTGTCTCAGAGCTTTGCCCCCAGGGTGTGGTGGATCCTCCCTGAAGACACAGGCACCTCCGGGAGAGGACTGCTGACCCTCCCTCCTCGGAGGAGGTGGTAGTTTTTACTTGATGCTAGAAGTAGCAGCGGTTGTCTCAGAGGGTCAGTGAATTTCAGTAGCAGTAGCAAAACAGCCCTCAGGGGCCCAAGAGGGGCTGACAGTCGTTGGCGGTGGCTTCATTGTGGGGTAGCGTCCCCAGACACAAAGCTCTCAGGCTCTCCTGCTATTTGTAGCAGTCCACGCCTTTCAGGGGATGGAGGGCCCTATTTTTCTCCCACAGGTCTGGGGTCCGAGGTCCTAGTGGAGTCAGGTTACTGCTCACAGCC
This sequence comes from Perodicticus potto, assembly GCA_963574655.1. Classification (NCBI taxonomy): domain Eukaryota; kingdom Metazoa; phylum Chordata; class Mammalia; order Primates; family Lorisidae; genus Perodicticus; species Perodicticus potto. Next base: position 4,432 of record CAUYRH010045498.1, read on the forward strand.
CCCATTAGGGAGCCCCCAGGTTTGACTGTCCTGGCCTCTCCTGGCAGCAGGACTGCGGTGGTGTGTAAAGCAGAAGAGAGAGTCCTTTTCCCTACCCGGGATGTGCAGCACAGGCACTGCTTCACTGCTGGGAAGAGATTTCACTCCCTGACGCCGCCGCACAGCAAAGAGTTTGTGTTGCTGAGAGCAGGCTCACTGTAGACTGCTCCAGGGAGGAAGCTCTCAGGCTCTGGAAAGTGCACACTTTGATTTGTTTTGTCTCAGTGGCCTCCCTTTTCTGTGCTATATCCTTTCCCTGGGGAGTATTAATCCCTGTGCGGGAGAGTGCTGAGAAGCTTTGGATCCAGCCAGAGTTCTGCCATTGCAGTCTTTCAGGTGGACACTGGAAGATTTCAGCAGGAGCTTTGGCATTTGAAGATATGGGGACTGTGGTTCCCAGGGCGGAATGCAGTCTGGAGGTGGCATGTTCTCACAGTGTCACACACCGCAGCTGCGTAAATGCCCAGTCTAGTGCAGTGTTCTCTGAGGGCACTCAAATGACTGCATGCTGGTGTCAGAGTTCGTGTGGGTAGACAGCTCATGTTGGGATTTCAGCAGTCTGCAGCAGAAATACGAATCCCCAAAGTGTTTTCGTTTAATCTTTCCCCACAATACCAAGTCCCTCTGGCATCTTGCTGACCTTTGCTGAGTTGGCTTCTGACTTCCCTTTGCTTCTGTGCCTCAGGTGTTTCCCGTGAGTGCCCCACTTGACTCCAGTGTTCTCTTCTTAATAGTGTATTTTAGCTACAATCCTCTACTGGTAAGTTTGGTTCTTTTTCTAGGAGGGAAGATGTCTGATATCTCTAGTTAACCATCTTGAATCAGAAATGAAATTGGATATTTCTGGGTAGACTACTAGAACTAAGATTTTGACCTTCAAGACAAATAACCCTTTTTTAAACCTTAGCAATTGAGACTGAGGAGCATTTATCAGCCCGATGCATTATCTAGATAATATCACTAACTTTCTTTACTCCAGGGTCTAAGACAGATTACAAGCTAGAAAAGAACTAAGATAATAATTCTACAACTATCTGTTGCATTGCATGAGTGCATAGGTAACTATTAAATGCATGGTATCGCTACTGCCATAGATTAGTAAGATAGGGCATTCATTTACTTTCACTTAAGAATTTTTGTTTATGTTCTCATAATTGGAATTTCTCTCTGTCAGGTCCCTGGTCCCAGAGATTCGAAGAATGAATCTATACATCACCAAGTAAACAAAAGTTCAGATTTTATTGAAAGATAAAGAGACAGATAAGTAAAAGTGGAGAACAGACCCTCCTACAGTGAAGGGGAGAACCCTAGTGGGAAGCCCACCAGGGCCTTCTGTTGAGAGGTTTATCTACTGCTTTTCCTATCCTGAGGACAGATGGTTTGGGGAAAAAGGAATGTACATCTGAAATATATCACAACCGTTTGGCAGGGTCTTGGGCAGAAGGTAATTTCAAAGTTGCCATAGTACAGGGGAATGCAGTCCTTGCAGTCTTTGTTCTGAGCAAGCTCTCATCTGCTCTGGGAGAAGCAAAGAAGTTCATGTCCTGAGAGAGGCAACCCAGATGAGATGCTGGTCAGGCTGCTTTTTATGAGTGTGTTTGTTCAGAGAATGTGGCTTGCAAAGGACCTGTTTTGCCTAGAGATGTGGTCTCTGATGAGATTGATTTCCATTAATAAATCTATTAATTTCCATTAATAAAATGCACAAGAATACTTTATGATGGAAAATGTAACAAATTTACATTATTTTAATGTTTTTTTGAATAGTATTCTAATCAAAGACGTAAAACTTTACCTGTGTAACCACTGAATTCTACTGATCTTATAAAAACACATGTAGATTTCATTTGTTTCAAACACGTCTTTATATTTGTTTATGTTTTGTGATTTGTTTATTTTAAATATAGCCTGCAAAAGGATTTACGGATTGTTGGAGTATTTCTAGTTTTAAATTTTATCATGTATGTATATTAACACATTATTTTTCTTTAAAACACATCCTGGACTATGTATTGATATTAAAAACCTTTACTAAATGTAATTTTCAGAATTGAGTATCTATTTTCTACAAAAAATTCCATTTTTCCATTCTACTAAGCCAATGCTCACCTTCAGGTGATGAATTTTCAGTGGAGTTCAAGTCTGTTAACTTTAATAGGGGCTTATTGGAACAGTCATGGTGAACGATATAAGAATTGTGCCACAGAGACTCAATTATAAGGTAGAATACTGCTCAATTTTGATGGTTACAGTACAGCCGGGATTATTTTTTTCATCTTTCTTATCTAGTTCTGTGTCTCAGGTTGGTATTTTCATCTAGGCACAGAAATAAATTCAGTTATCTTTAACACTTGTGAATTTAATCCATATTTCTATTTTATTTTATTCTTTCTTATCCCTAGAATACCACATGAAAGCTGACTAATGTTTTCTTTACTATAACATTTCTAGCAACTCTATTACCCTCTAATATATTTTTTCATACAATTTCAATGAGACCGTGAGCATCTATTGGCATTTTAGTTACAACACTGAGTTGCATCAAGGTAAAACTTCTCTCAGCAAATCAATTTAGTAACTCTCGTTTGGTATTGCTATATTTCAATCAGCAAGTTGCTGAATGTATTATTTTAATATTATTCCCACAATTCAGTTCAAAAACAGACATAACCATAAGAGCAGATTGGAAATCAATGTCCACACAAAAATCGATTTTTATCTATAGTATGTTAAAATAATCATTTAGAAATAATGACTCATGATGAATTCAATATTGGATAAAGAAAAATAAAATTTGATTCCTTATATTATTTTGTATGTTTTCTCTGTTAATATGGAAATAAGATAAATCTACTTTATGTGGCCATTGAAGTCATAGAAGGGAATGGAGTCTCAAAGAGACACTATATAGTGGAGTGGAGAGGAGCTCTGACCTCCAAAACCTAATTTATGAAGTAATTGTCAAAAATAAGAAGAAAATGAGCATATAATCAGCAAAGAAATTTGAATACTGGATGTGTATTAAAAGATTAAAATTAATCATTTTTGTGTTTTTTGTGAATAATATTATCATGGTCATGTTAAAAGGTAGTCCCTTTGGGAATTTCTAAAAGTGAATTGTGTAGAAATATAATAATATTACACATTGGATTTGCCTTATAATAATCTGGGTTGTACGATTGAGTAAGATTATAAGTTAAACAAGGGTAATACTATGTTGATCATTTTTAAAGGTAGGATGGTTAGTTACAGCTTTATTCTACTCCCCTAGATTTTTCATATTAATTATATCTTATATAAAGTTTTCTGATATTTAACTGTTGACATGCCTTCTGGATTTGCCCATGAAAAGTAGGAATGTAAAAGACCATGGACTTTAGAATGAAATAGAAAAGCATTAAGGCTGGGTTTCTTCAGTTACCAGAAGTTATCAGCTGTGTACCATTAGAAATATTAGTGAACATTTATAAATGTTGTATTTCTTATTTTAGAGTAAGAATAATAATTGTGTATTTATTGCTTATTAAATGTATAGTATATGTGTTTACTAAGGAAGGCACCGTTCTGAGAATTCTGAATATGTCAATTTGCTTCATCCTGAAAACAACCTTATGAGGTAGTTGATATTGTTATTCCTTCTTAATAGATGAAGCAACTGAGGCAGAGAGTGGTTGCACAGGCCTTAATTATAAGGTCTACTGTCAATCAGAGCAATCTCATTTTAAATATGTTCTAAATCACCATATTATGTGACCCCTCATTATCACTTATATAGTCTTTTTATGAGTTAATATATCTATTTTATGTGAAGATACCCATCATAAAGCAAGTTTTCAGTGAAAATGGGTTTCTTTCTCTCTTTTTCTATTCCTTGGTACTGTCAATAACTGAATGGCATGTGGAATGTGGAAAAAATAACTCTAAAGCAATGTGAAATATGTATCCAATAATTAACCTATTCTAACTCTTCACATTTAAAAATCTTTCATTATTTTCAACGTTTTAATATCTGAAAAACTATCTTTTTCTCCTCCTATGGATTGACATTACTTAGATGTCACACACTGTCAGATCCTCTATGAAATACTACAAGCTTGTAAAGTTATTATTATGAGGAAAATAACCTCGAGGAAACTATATGCTGTATCTTTTAAATTTATCAAATAAGAACTATGTTAGTATTGAAAGAACAGCACCTTTTTGCCTTTTTTGTGTGTTTGTGGTTTTGACAATTGCCCCTCATTTGTTAATTTATTAATTTTCCCACTTAAATAATAATTGTCAGGCAGTAAGATATTAACTGTGAAACGTCTAAGCATGATACTTGAGCATATGGAGTTTAGATTCTTTTTTCTTTAATTCAGATTAATATGAGGGCACAAATTATTAGGTTACATTGTTTGCATTTGTTAAGTAAAGTCCAAGTTGAAGTTGACTCCTTCACCCAGAGGGTATATAGTATCCCCTTACACTGTGCCATTAGGTAAGAGGTTAGCAATCCTTCTGTCACTTTTTCCCCCTCCCACTTCCTCCTTGTCCTCACTTGAATTTAATTGTGTTTTTCTCTCATGTGAATGTGTAGTTGTTTATCTCTTGGCATCACATTATTATTGAGTACGTTGTATATTTGCTTTTCCATTTTTATGATACTTTACTAAGGAGAATACTATTCATCCATAAAAAGATGGAGACTTTACATCTTTATACTAACCTGGATAGAGTTGGAGTTTAGATTAATTTAGTAACTAAAATGTAATTTATTTAAAAATGGTTCAAAGTTTCAGAGCAGAGGAAATATTAATATGCATATAGAGTACTTTATAATATAAGCAATACCCCTAAAGTAGCTTTAACCAGAATGATGGGCTATTCATGGAGAAATTGGTATTGAAATCTAAACTCTGAGGAATATTTTCTTATTCTTGAGTCAGAAAAAAGTGTATATAAAGAATTGGTAGTAAAAACTTATATCGACATACCTGAGGAATATTAATAAACACAGGTAATGGGTAAGAATTTAAGTTAAAGGTAATATTAAATGATAAGAGATGTGGCTGGACAGGGCAACAGGCACCATAGAATGGATATACATGTGATCCCTATTACAAATTTGTGCCTTATCATAGAGGCAATGAATAACTAATGAATGATTTTAAGCTGATGATCACATTTGCATTTTAGAAAGATTATTATGGCTTAAGTGAGAGAAGTGATTACAAAAAGTCAGGACCAGAGTTGGGCACATATTTACAAGTTTGTTGCAATTATCCTGAAAGATAGTATGGTAGCTTGTTTCTCAGAAGCATGAATAGTTTTTTACAGAAGTGTAAAACCATTTGACATGTTTTTAGTATTTAGACTCTAAAGGTCACTTATTGAATTTGGGTTAGGGTTTGTCAGGAAAAAGGAAACCAGAAATTACAGCTAGGTTTCTGCTGTGGACATCTGAGAACTAGTAGGAGTAATTTTTATTAAGCCAGAATAAACAAGGAAAAAATTTAGGGGACCATGAACATAGATTGGGGTATATCAAACTTTTTATTATTGAATTTTAAATAAATCAAATATATAATGATACTTCAATGTACAGTATTGTAATCAATTACAAAAGAAGACTTTGATGGTGGCTGATTTTGGAGTCATTAAGAATCGAATAGTATTTATAACTATCAGAGGGCTGGGCATGGGTCACTCACACCAGAAATCCTAGCATTTTGGGAGGCCAAGAAGGGAGGATTGCTTAAGGTCAGGAGTTGGAGACCAGCCTGAGCAACAGTAATACACCATCTCTACAAAACATAGAAAAAATAGGCAGGTGTGGTAGTTCACACCTGTTGTCCTTGCTACTTAGGAAGCTGAGGCTGGAGGATAGCTTGATCCTATGGAGTTTGAGATTGCAGTAAGCTATGATGATGCCACTACATTCTACCCTGTATGATAGATCAAGACTATATCTTAAAACACAAAACAAAAACAATATTGGGGTGGATAAAATCATGTAGGAATACTGCATAGAAACATAGAATAAGAAATAGAACATGACCCTTATTGAAGGCAGGAAGAGAAGAAGATTCTTCTGAGTCACTGAGAAGACCAGAAAGTTAGCTGGAAAACCATCTGTTTGTCATGAGTGGAGATCAGGGGAAAGTTTCCCCTTTACCCTAAAAGTTTGCTAAAAGATCAACTCACAATTAAAGAAGATGAATAAGAGGAAGAGGTTTACTTACTGTGTGCACAGGCAGACTCACAGAGTGATCATTCAGTTTCCCATGGGATCCAGATATTATCATACATGTATTTTAAAGAGAAGGCAGAGATGCGGTACATAGGCGATTCTGTTTAGGGGCAATAAATTGTTCCTAGGGAGAAGCAATCAGTCTTGGGATAATGAATGGATGGAAAGAAACAGATTGACTTATAAATGAACCTGAGGGACACACATTGTATTTAAAATGATCAGTGTCAAATCAGGTTGCAGTCTTGATTTTCTTTCCTGCAATATTGTAAGATAATAGGAAGGGGAAGTGTCGATGTGGTTATACAGAGAGACAGAAAGCTCCTGTAAGGGCCACTTGATCTTTAAGGGCTTATAGTTAAAAGAACCCATTATACCAAAGAGTCATATTTTGGAGTAAAATTTCCTTAGTTCCTTTGCATGCATTGAAGCCAGAGAAGATAATCTGTTGAGGATAAATAGTCATATAAAATTTTGTGCAGAAGTTAAATAAGACTTTTCATGAATACCTCAGTAGAATTGTATGGGTGAAAATAAGGTATCAAAATTTTCATAGGTAATTGGGAGTCAAAGACGAGGGACAAGGAATATAGGAACCTTTTTAAAGGAGTGCTATTCATTTAGAGTGCCTATACCATCATATTTATCTGAGAGATTTCTGGGTTATACTTCTTGCTTGAAATTATTTTTAATGATGTCATTTTTTTTTTTTACTTTTAAAACTGTTATAGTAAAGTTCTGTTTCCAGATAAAACAGACTTATTAAATGCTACCCTGTCTCTAGCTGATTCTAGCTATAAAACTTGAACTGAATGAGTAGAAGGTGATTGGGATGTATTGTTAAAGGATCCAAAATACAGTGAGGCAGGAGAAATAAGTTCTAGGATTTTATCACTCTGTATAAAGGATGACTATAATTAATAATAATACATATTTTCAAGTAGCTAGAGGGAGAATATTGAATATTCATAACACAAAGAAATGAGAAATGTTTGAGGTGATGCACATGCTAATTACCCTGATCAGATCCCTGTGTAGTAAGTGTATCAAAATATCACTATATATCCCATGAATATGTCCAATTATTATTTGTCTGTTAAAAATACAATTAAATTTTTTTTAAGTGTGAGAAAATAACTATTTGAGGACTCAAAAATTAAAAAAAAAATGTGATGACAGATTTAAAGACTCTAAAAAAAAATGATGACAGATTATAGAAAAAATGACCATCAAAGTACCAAAGAAAAATTATGAGTTTACCATTTTCCTCCTCTGGACAGTTCTCTTATTGAACTCATTGGATTCACAAAATTCAGAGGTGAAATTATTATAGAAAGAAATGGCTCCCGGAGAAGCCCAATAGTTCTGCCTTAAGAAGTGCAAAAGAGGCCACAAAGAAACTGTGACAGTCTCCCATATTTTTATTAATTTAAGCGAATTGTCTCTATTTCATCAACCTCAGGCTTCTAAGGAATCATGTGGTCAGAAGGAATCTAAAAACTGAGAGGGTGAGACAAACAGTTATTGCTTTTCCTCCTGAATTTCTTCCTTCCATGGCTCCCCCATGACATATGCATTGTAGAGAGAAATAGACAAAGGAGCAGAATAATTAAAGCCCTGGCTTTCTAGTAGGAGACCAGACAAGCAAATCTCCAGAAAAGAGAAAGTGCAAAGGAAAATGCCGACAAGGAGGTTCTAGAAGCTTTTCCTATACAATAGTAGATGACAAATTTTCAGATGTTTAGAAACTATGGTAAGCAGTTTGGAGTAGAACAATCTCTCTTATTAGATATAGTTCTTTAAAGATAGAGCCATTTTCTTATATTATTACAAAATTAAATCTGTACTATTTCTACCATCACGTAGTTCAGAAAAAATTCTATTTCATAACAACATGAAGTTAACTAAATACTTTGTTTCAGAAATTTAATTAATTTCACACTTGTCAAAGGAGATGAAAATGATAAATATTTAAAGTAGGATATTTAATTTAAAGTTTGGATTAAGAAAGTTTTTCACTTTTAGTGACCTTCCCTTTGGTTTAGCACTTTGCAACATAAAACACAGTATAATGATGGCTATTATAATAAAACTGAAATTAATAATCCAAAAGTTGGCCATCACAACAATTACGTAAGGTGTATAATCTTATGAAGAGGATATCGAAATACAGATTTTAATTCCTCAAAATTCATCTCACGTGGGTATTGTGTCCCTGTCATCAGGTTATTGGCTTAAGGAGAGAACATCAGTTAAATTTCTATTCAAGATGTAAGCCAATGTAAAAATATGAGATAAACCTAACATACAAAACAAAGACCAATTTAATTTTTTTTAATTTAAAAATTCTATGATGTTAAGAGAAAATGATTCTGTAACTATCATAACATAGATAATAAAAAGGAGCCCACTACTAACACAGAAACACATTACATAGTTAGAAATCAGAAAATATTTACACTTTTTAGTAAAATGGACTTGAACAGAGAATACCAGGATGTGATTTGACAATTATTACCGAACTTAAAATGCTTTGGACTGAATTTTCAAAGTAAACAGCTACAGTTAACTTATTGTAATTTTCAGAGGACTCAATACAGTAATTTTAAAACAATATTCTTTTGGAATTCCTTAATTTATAAGATGAAAGATTTTATTATCTATAAAAGTTAAGTAAGTGACAGAATTAAGTAAATACAAGGTACATTTACTTATGTTGAACATATGAAGTACAAAATACCAAAGAAATATACAGTTTGTATAAAATGTTTTGCCAACCTGACAATAAAATACAATCAGTATAGTGGTAACAAAACACTACTTCCATGATTTTAATTATACCCATAACTTTAGGAACATTAGTTGATTGCAAAAGGGCTTGGCCATATGTTCTTAGATATGCCTAGGAAATATTTATCAGCTGTATCCAGAGATGCTCAATATAAAAATGAATGCTGCTCAAGAAAAAAAAAAAAGAAAACACAAATGTCCAATGTTAAAGGTAATATAATTTTCCAGCACCATGCACCGTCACAGCAGAAACTACCATCATAAATATTCCTTGATTCAGTCATATAGTAACAATGGCAAACTATATTTTAGTATTCTTTCTTTCTTTCTTTTTTTTTTTTTTTTTTTTTTGCAGTTTTTGGCCAGGGTTGGGTTTGAACCCGCCACCTCTGGTATATTGGTGTATGGGGATGGTGCACCACTCCTTTGAGCCACAGGCATCATCCTATTTCTTTTTTCTTATGTTTACATTGTTAAGATAAATTCCATTATCTGCCATGCTTTGGGGTGTTAAATAAAAATTAACGTGTCACATCTCACTGCCTGGGAAATATCTCTCTTCTGAACACTTTCTTTAACATCTATATAAAGTTTCATTTATTTTTTAACTAATTCAGATCTCAAGGGAATGATAGAAAACTTTTTACTGGTACAATAGGGCCCCCAAATTATTTTGTGTAGAACAGAAAAAATGGCAAATAGACAAAGAGTGGAATTTGGTGAACATAATAACATGAAGTGACTGAGGCCCGTGGTGTATGATTGTCTATAAGCTTTGATGCAATCATAAAGATTATGGCCACATGAAAACCTTGCCTTGGAGTTTTGGTGCTACTTCTTATGATTTTGACTTAAATTTAATGACTTTGTTTTTAAATAGAAATATACCAGTCATAAAACAAATAAGGAGTACCCCAAACCAACAGAGTCTTCAGATCTCACCAATGTGTTTGCTTTGGGTAAGAGTAAAAAGCCATGGGAAAGAGTAAAAAAGTAAAAGCCAAGAGTAAAAGCCAAGGGGAAGACCATGGGCTGGGGGTTGGGGACTAACCTGGAGTAGGTCATGTGAATGGCCTCAGAAATATTGTGTCATCTGGGTATGGCTTGTAAACCACAGAGGCTTGGGTTGCAAAAGCCAAAGATATAAAAATTAGTGGTGTTGACCTCAGTAAAGACAAGGACTGTTGGTTCTCCATATGCATGGGTTTCGTATCCCTGTGTTTCACATCCATGGATTCAAACAACTACAGTTGGAAAATATTTTAAAAAATAACATGTCTGTACTGAACACATACTAATTTGTCATTAGTCATTAATAGTACAGTGTGACAACTTAGAGGGTCTTGTAATGAAACCTCCATTGATATCCAGGGATGACTATATTCAAGCATGAATTTTGAGCAGATATGGGCAGACTGAGGTCTCTCTCGAACTACACACAAATGCAACTTGACTTAACATTGGAAACTAGGTTGAGTTTGACTTAGATCATTGTTGGTATTGGTTGGCAGAGATAATTATTGCCTTTAGTCTTCAGAATAACTGGATTTTCTAGAACATTAGGGAAAGTGTTAAAGTACATTAGAAAAATTCTTTTTGAAAATTTATAGAGAGAGCCTAGGAAGGTATCATCAATTGCTCAAACTTGATTTTCTTTGGACCAAAAAAGGGAACTGTATATGTAGCTACCAGGATTCACATGCTCAATAGTCCCATTCTGTGCTTTCAGATTGGTGTATTCCTATGTGTCCAGCATAACACTTGTCTTCTTAATTCTAAATAAACTCATATCTCAGCCATTGTGAATTATGCTACAATGAACACGGGAGTGCAGATAACCCTTTGATATACTGATTTCAATTTCTTTGGATATGTTTCCACAAATGGAATGCTGGATCATCTGTGATTCTAATTTTAGGGTTTTTTTTTTTTATTTTTTAGAGACTTCCACACTTTTTCCCGCGATGGCTGTACTAATTTATATTCAAGCTAACAGTGAACAAGTGTTCACTTTTCTCCCCACCCTCAACACCACTTGTTATCTTTTCCTTTCTGATAAAAGTCATTCTAATAGGTTGGAGGTGATGATTTGTCAATTAAAAATAATACTAACTTCTTAAATGGAGTAAAACAAAAAAAACAAACTCATAGTTAAAAAGACAAGAATAAGCCCACTATAGAAAAAAATAGACATCAATATTCACATGTAAGTGGATGTTACAATATTATTGAGAGTCCAAAATTTAGAATTAGGATAAAAAATGGGGCAAAAAGAGATAATAAAAGTTAAGATTTTAATATATTGGTGGAAATTATAAACTACTCAGATGAGGTACACTGAGGCAGGTAATCAGCAGTGCTTTATTTCCTATACATGAAGGAAGGTAGCAACGTTTCTAATGTTAGTCTTTGAGGGGCGAGAGAGAATGTGAAGGGGAAACACCTCATTCCACTAATCAGAAATGTACAATGTCAAAATTCTCTATTCCCTTGGATATTTCTCCCTCTTGAGTTTGAATTTATGCCTACGTAACCTGCCTTGCTGCTTCAGTTATTTTCTTGATCTCTTCTCTTCTTTCAGATTTTGAGTCTTCATTATCGTCATTCAGTTAATACTGGTTTGGATTACTGCGTTCATGTTTTCTGAATGGTGCTGTGTCTCATAACTGAACTAAGCGCTAGAAATTTGACTTTTGTCTATATGTGGTGGTGGTACTGCCAGAGCTAAAAAAAATCAAGTGTGTTTTACTAATTCTTTTTTTTTTTCCATTTTAATTTATTTTTTTATTAAGTCATTTATACATAGATTATACATACATTTATGCCATTATGGGATTTGTTGTATTGATTATTTGTACAAATTGGAGTGCTTACATGCTACTAATCAACATAGCTTTCACCTCTTTTTCCCAATTACAGCAGTAAGACATTTGTGTTCTACACCTGATAGATCCAACTTGTACTTGCAATATGTTCCATAGGTGTGATCCCCCTACTAACCCTCCCTCTATCGACCCATCCTCTTCCCTTCCCCTTCCCTCTTTCATCCTAAGCTAAACTTGTGTTTCATTTTTCAAATGCAAGTGTGAGTGACTATAAATTGGTTTCATAGTAGCACTGAGTACATTGGATGTATTTTTTTTTCCATTCCTGAGATACTTTACTAAGAAGAATATTTTCCAGCTCCAACCATGAAAACACAAAAGAGGTAAAGTCTCCATTTTTTTTTTAATGCTGCATGCTGTTTTACTAATTCTGAGCTCTTTCAAACATGAGGCTTATCAAATATTTTAAACAAAACCAATTGAACTTTTGAGATTCTGAGGGAACCACATCCATGCCCTAAGAAATACACAAGAAGCAGATTCTCAAAGGAGTTGGCCTGTGTGAGCCAACAAGGTGCTTTCAACATAAGACTGGGTAGTACACGAACTTATAATAGATACCAATTTCTATTAAACTCAAATAAGGTTAAACATTGATTTTTAATTTTCTTTCTTCAATTTCTTCATATTTTGACATTATTATATTTTCATGTGCAAGATAATTAAATTTTTAGACTCTTCCTCCACAGAAATTTGATTACATATTTTATGTAAAAATTATATAGCTTATGGTTGACATTTTATTTTTGAGCTATCATAACATTGAATTTTGTTTTGCAAATGTTTTGATAAATTACAGTGGACAATGTGATTTCACAAAATTTGGCTGGGAAATAGGAAGAAGCATAATTTTCACATTGGATATCTAGTTACTTTAAAGAAAAATGTTAGTAAGCATATTATTCTGACCTAATTTCAGGGACATTTGCAGTAACCAGAATTAATTCCAGGGGAAAATATAAAGGACTAGAGGAAAATATTGAGAGAATTCCCTCATGAACATGTACAAAAGATTGTCAGAGTAGAGCTCTCCTCTGAGGAAAACAGCCACATTTTAGCTAACTATGCTATACAATACTATACCATTTATTTTCTCATCCTATCATCTGATCAATTAATTACAAATTTCTTAAATACAAGACAACATTGTTGACTTAAGAAATAAGATTATGAACAAAAATCATATAACTTTTATCTCCTGAAAATCAATGCCTCCTTGATAAAATAAAACATCTTTGCATCATTAAAATATAAGTAAAATTAAGAAGATTTACATAGAATGATCAGAACAGTCAACAGAGAGAGTTACTTGTGTAAGAGTTAATTTGTAGGAGATGAGACAAGTAATAGACATTTAGGACTTAGCAAGACATTAGAGATTTTAATTGCATTTTAGAAAAAAAAATAAAAAGGAGATGTAGCAACCATAATTATTTGTCCCAAAATTATCTATTTTCACATTTTGTCTTAATAAAAAACATTAAAGATTTCACTCGGCTTTGCTTGTAACATGAAATAATCATATGACTAAGTTCTAGCCAACGATAGTAAGAAAAAAATTTGTGTAAAATGCAGAACACTTACTTACAAGCAAGTGGCTCTGCTCTGACAAACATAGATTCTTCTACCAACTGAGTAGAATACATATGTAATTGCTGGTTCTATGTCAGCCATTTTTTTTATTATGAAATGTTTTTTAAAAAGGTAGTCAGTGGTGAAGATTGTAGAGCAGAAACTAAGAGCCTGGTTTATAGATGAAACCATCGAGTCAACAACTCAGTCTGATATTTTCAATTCAAAATTTATTTTATGTAAGGAAAAATAATACTATATTTCATTTTAGATATGAAAGTTCTTATTCCTATCATTGTATTTGGACAAATCTAATGGTGATTGATATATAAATCATTTAAAGTCAAATGTGGAGTGTGAGGACCCTGAGATGAACTGAATTATGTTCATAATTACTGTTCGCAACTATCACACTGGTACAGAGATGAAGACTAGAATGGAGTAAGAATAGCTTTCGGAAAATTGGTGCCCAGGGTTCTATAATGGTTCGGGTGAGAAATAAGGGTTACTTGAACTAGGAAGGTAAAGGTGAGGAGGGAGAAAATAAGATTTTTTTTTTTTTTTTTTGAGACAGAGTCTCAAGCTGTCACCCTGGATAGAGTGCTGTGGCATCACAGCTCACAGCAATCTCCAATTCCTGGGCTCAAGCGAGTCTCCTGCCTCTGCCTCCCAAGTAGCTGGGACTACAGACGCCCACCACAACGCCCGGCCATTTTTTGGTTGCAGCCGTCATTGTTGTTTGGCGGGCCTGGGCTGGATTCAAACCCACCAGCTCAGGTGTACCTGGCTGGCGCCTTCGCCCGTTGAGCCACAGGCGCCGAGCTGAAAATAAGATATATTAAATAATGACTAGAAAAGACATTTGACATGAACATCCTTCTAACTATAAGCCACTTCTGAGCAAATTCTGATACCCAAACTTATGATAATTTTCTTGAAGAAATGAATCATTTTTTACGTAATTTTTGTGTCACAAATCTTGTAAAAGTTATGCAATGTGCATTTCAATATCATTTTATATTTAGAGTTGCAAAGTATTTTGAGATTTTTCTGGCAAAATCATAAAGTAAGAGCTAGTAGGTTTATTAGAGTGGCATGTAGTAAAATAATATGTATATTTAGTTTGTTATCCATTAGGAAAAGATTTATTCTTCTCTAGATCTTTAATGAGCATATATAAAAAGCCAATAATATCTCATACTTTTTCAAATATCTAGGATGGTATTTAACACAGAGATTCAACCAAACACATTGTACATTTTGAAGATAATATATGTCGGCTTTTATATTTCTATATCCTGTCTTCCTGTCTTTTGTACTAATATACATTTTCCATAGATATGAAAAAATAAATAACATTTAATGAATATGGAAAATGAAGTTTAAAGTTTTACCTGCAGAAGCAAAGTTTTACCAGCAAAAGCCTTACCAACTAACTAAAAAGTGCTTCTAGTTGCTTTCATCTTTTTCTCTCTAAAAAAGATGAAAAACATTGCAATAATATATCTATTATCAATACCAAGTATTTCTCAGTCTGATAGTTAAGGTTGCATTAGGTAAAGATATATGAAAATTATGTTGTTTTTCCAGTGGTTGACAGTTTTCCCAGAGCATTAGCAGGATTTAGAAACATCATATATTTCTCCATGGACCTGTTGCCCTTTGAATGAGGATATTTCAGAAATAGTCAAATGGGCTCAGCTATGGAAAAGGCTGATATGATCAAGAGAAGTAGAATATTAGACTCTGGGAGGGTAAGAGGTGGGGCCACACCTATGGTGCATCTTAGAAGGGTACAGGCGAAACTTATAAAATGCAGAATACAAATGTCTTCATACAATAACTAAGAAAATGACATGAAGGGTACGTTAAACAGTTTGATGAAAACATTTCAGATTGTATATGAAACCAGCACATTGTACCCCTTGATTGCACTAATGTACACAGCTATGATTTAATAAAAAAAAGAAAGAAAAAAAAAGAATATTAGACTCTAAAGTTATATTATTAAAGTAAATTAAATTAAGTTAAATTATATCATGAAAACAATATTAATTTCTAAAATAATCAGTTTCAGATACATATTAAA
Organism: Perodicticus potto; assembly: GCA_963574655.1. Taxonomy (NCBI): domain Eukaryota; kingdom Metazoa; phylum Chordata; class Mammalia; order Primates; family Lorisidae; genus Perodicticus; species Perodicticus potto. The sequence continues at coordinate 20,042 of CAUYRH010045498.1, forward strand.
TGTTTATTAAATATTTTAAAACATTTCTTTTTTTATTTTTTAAGCTTTTTATTTATTTCCTTATTTTTTAACTTTTTTTTTTATTAAATCATCGCTGTACATTAGTGCAGTCAAGGGGTACAATGTGCTGGTTTCATATACAATCTGAAAATGTTTTCATCAAACTGTTTAACGTACCCTTCATGTCATTTTCTTAGTTATTGTATGAAGACATTTGTATTCTGCATTTAGTAAGTTTCACCTGTACCCTTCTAAGATGCACCATAGGTGTGGCCCCACCAATTACCCTGGGACAAAAACAGAGAGGTAGATGTTTGGATCAGAATAGAGAACCAAGAGATGAATCCAGCTACTTATCGTTACTTGATCTTTGACAAGCCAATTAAAAACATTCAGTGAGGAAAAGACTCCCTATTTAACAAATGGTGCTGGGTGAATTGGCTGGCAACCTGTAGAAGACTAAAACTGGACCCACACCTCTCACTATTAACTAAGGTAGACTCTCACTGGATTAAAGATTTAAACTTAAGACATGAAACTATCAAAATATTAGAAGAAAGTGCAGGGGAAAACTCTTGAAGGAATTGGGTTGGGTGAATACTTTATGAGGAGGACTCCCCAGGCAATTGAAGCAGCATCAAAAATACACTACTGGGACCTGATCAAACTAAAAATATTTTAAAACATTTTAAAGACAAAGCTTTTCATAAACTTAAAATATTCAAAAAAACTATGAAATATAACAAACATTACATCAGATATCTTTTCTTAATAAAATAAAAAAAGATATGTTTTAAAATATTTAAAAAACATTTAATATGTATCTGAAACTGATTATTTGAGAAATTAATATTATTTTCATGATATAATTTAACTTAATTTAATGTATTTTAATAATATAACTTGAGTCTAATATTCTTTTTTTTCTTTCTTTTTTTATTAAATCATAGCTGCGTACATTAGTGCAATCAAGGGGTATAATGTGCTGGTTACAAATATTATATTTTTCCAAATATAATAAAATAAAACAAGCATAGTTACTTCATATTGTATTCTCATGGAAAGGTGACAATTTGGAAATGCCTAATTCTGGAACTATGATAAGTTTACTGAGTTTAGAGCAAATATAACTAAACACAGTTAACAAAAGCATAATAGAAATATGGAGGCAAACCTGAGTTAGCATCTGAAAATGAAATAAATTCAAATTATGTGTGGATTTATATACTAAACTTACCTACCTAGAAACTCATGAAAAAGCATGAATATGCAGCTATAGCAAGGGAATTCTTACATGCCAGGTGACCTCTGGAACCCTAGCATTTTGAGGAATTGGGAGAGAAAAGAGAAAATGATATTTTATGCCCTCACATTTCACATTTAACTTTAAATGTTTTAGTATTATAGCAAAAATAATTTTGACCTCACAATCTCCATTGGAATTGGAGCTCTCCAAAGCAATTGGGGCATACTTTGAGAGTGAAGAATGTAGACACAAAGACACACATTATAGACAGGAAATGTGATATGGTTTTTACACTACAGTAGCTAAATGAGACAAGAATTTGTAATAGAAGTATGATGCTACTGAAAAAAGAGAAAAACTTTGAGGTTTGTATCTTGAAGACAGGTCACTACCATATTCTGACAAAGTATGGAATAATGTATTTCAAGGGTGTAAAAAATGGTGAGAAAATTGTAATAGATATCTTGATAAAGATTTATGATGTTGCCACTGTGGTAGCTTGGAGGATGAAAAACAAATACTCCTGATGAACTTTAGGACTTGATTGAAAACATTTCCAGGAAAAATGCTGACATATCATAAAGCTTTGGTAACTATATATAATGTATACTAGAAGAAAGAAAACTAAAGAGAGATTGGAAAATCTTACAAGCAAAATCTAGAATTAGAAGGAACTAAAGACTCTCTATGCTAGGAAAGTAAAACTTATTCTTTCTAATCTCCTATCTTTTTCAACAAAAATGGGTTCTCAGAGTGAAATACAATTAAGGTCAAAGATATATTGAACTATAGATGTAAGTTCTTTTGGTAATACTGCTGAAAAACTTAAAGTGATATATCTTATTAGGCAAAAGGGTTTCTAGGAAACATAAGGACAGAAGCATCACAAGCGCCCAGAATAGCAATGGCTACTCATAGATTGGCAGGCATGACTTTAAAAACTTGTGAAACACGGAATGAAATAAATTCAAGTTTATGGGAAATTTATATTTTCTAGGGAGACTATCTTGGGAAAAAAATGCTTCCATCTTGGTCTAAAAGGAATTAAAACTAGCAAACTGGCATACAACTTAGGCCTGAAAATTTCTGTAGCGAGGATATAGACTGAAAATATGGTACAAATAGCATATAATCCTGTGCATTAATCAAACGTGGCAAAAAAGGGTTAATAAGAGAGGGGGGTGCATACCAGAGGATAGAAAAAGACCTGTAAAGAAAAATGACCTAAAGAGTCATTCTAAGAGGCAGGGGCAAATAAAGAGCATTCTCTGCCTTGGCGTTTAAGTACCTCCAAATATGTGCCTGCAGGATTGAGGAATGGCTCTGAACCAGTAATATCATTTGTCTCACTTTCTTTCCCCCCCAATTGGAGTGCTTATGTAATTATCCTCTTTCTTATTTCCATTGCACTTTGGGTGTGCATAAAGCATACCCAATGATAACTACAACAAAACAATAGCTGGGCAGGTGGAGGGTGCCTGGGGTCACAGCTACTCGGAGGCTGAAGCAAGTGAATAGCTTAAAAACAAGACTTTGAGGTTGCTGTGAGCTGTGATGCTACAGCACTCTACTGAGGGTGACATAGTGAGATTCTGTCTCAAAAAAAAAAAAAAAAAATCCTAGAAGAAAGTCCTGAGAAAACTCTTGATGACCTAAGGAAGAATTTTACAAATAAGAGTTTAGTGGCAATTGCAACAACAACAAAAATAAACAAATGGGACTTAATTCAACTGAAAAGCTTCTGCAAACCTAGGGACACAACCATTAAAGAAAATTGAAAACCTTCATAATGGGAAAAGATATTCGTATGTTATGAATCTTACAAAGCCTTCATAACTAGGATATATAGAAGCTACAGATGATGGAGTCGATGTGGAGAGAAAGGAACACTTTTACACTGCTGGTGGGACTGTAAATGAATACAACCCTTTTGGAAGGAAGTACGGAGAATCTTCAAAGAATTCAAATTAGACCTCTTATTTCATTCTGCTATCCCACTATCAGGCAACTACTCAGAAGAAAAAAAAATCCTTTAATCATAAAACATTTGCACTAGATTGCTTATCACAGCTCAATTTACAATTGCCGACATGGGGAAAACAACCTAAATCCCCATCAACCCAGGAATGGGATTAATGAACTGTGGTAAATGTATATGATGGAATATTATTCAGCCACAAAAGAGGTGAACTTACATTTTCTTTATTAGCCTGGATGCAGTTGCAACACATTTTTCTTAATAAAGTGTCATGAGAATGGAAAAGCAAATATCCAAAGTACTCAATGCTAATATGAAGCTAGTAGATGCTCTAATAAATGCCCACATTAGAGAGAAAGTCATTTCAATTTAAGTTAGAGGTCTCAGAAATGAGGAAGGAAGCAAAGGGATTAGGGAAGGGTGTTGATGTGCTTCCACTTAATGGGTACAATATAAGAGTATATGGCACACTTTTTAGGTATGGGACACAACTTCGAGAGGGACTCTACCTAACAAATGCAAATATTGTATCCTAGGTGTTTCTACCCTCACATTAAACTAAATTAAGAAAATAAGATTATGTAATATAGGAATACACCATGTCTATAGTTTGTAACACTTAATATTATAAAGTTTTCAATTTTTTTCAGAAAGATTTATAAAACTTGAGATGTACCATGATATTTATATAAGTTTTGTGTTTGTGTATTTAAAATTAAAAAATTTATTGTGTAAAGTATGTGTAAATGTAATGGATAAAGAATAATGAAGGCAATTGTGAAGGAATGATTAATAATCATTATCATTATTATTAATAATAATGGGATTATTATTCTAACCAAATATGAACACTTCTTATAATTTATCAGCAATTAAGACAACATAGTTTTGATTCAAAGACAAGCAAAAATTCCAGGACAAAGTATAGAACAAAAAAATAGATGTTTAAATTTTTGTTTTATAAAAAATGAATTGCAAATATCCATGGGCGATAAGTAGTTGAAATTCTTGTCTTCAAATAACAGTGTGGGTCAAGTGGATATTCATACAAAATAAAGAAATTTGATCTCCTCTTCATACCATATACAAAACCAAATCCTGTTAAGACTGTCATACTAAGTGTAAAAGATAAATTAATGAACCTTTAAGTATTTAATATAGCTGAATATTTCTTTTTTAATTAAATCATAGGTGTGTACATTAATGAAATTATGGGGTACAATGTGCTGGTTTTATATACAATTTGAAATACTTTCATGAAACTGGTTAAAATAGCCTCCACTGCATATTCTTAGTTATTGTGTTAAGACATTTATATTCTACACTTAGTAGATTTAACATGTACCTTTGTAAAATGCACCATAGGTGTGGTCCCACCAATTACCCTCCCTCCACCCATCCTCTGCCCTCCCCTTCCCCTCTTCTTTCCTCTTAATCTTGGGCTGTAGTTGGGTTATACCATTCATATGGAAGAGTGGGTGTTTATAAATTGGTTTCATAGTAGGGCTGAGTACATTGGATACTTTTTCTTCCCTTATTCAGATACTTTGCTAAGAAGAATATGTTCCAGCTCCATCCACATAAACATAAAAGAGATAAAGACTCCACCTTTTTCAAGGCTGCATAATATTCCATTGTGTACATATACCACAATTTATTAATCCATTCATAGGTTGATGGGCACTTGGGCTTCTTCCATTTCTTTTGCTTGTCTTTGAATCAATGTTATGAATTGGGCTGCAATAAACATTCTGGTGCAAATATATTTGTTATAAAGTGATTTGAAATGCAAAACCACTTTGAGACATCATCTAACTCCAGTAAGATTAGCCCACATCACAAAATACCAAAACCATAGACGTTGGCCTGGATATGGAGAAAGGGAATACTTCTGCACTGCTGGCAGGAATGCAAACTAATACATTCCTTTTGCAAAGATGTTTGGAGATCACTTAGGGATCTAAAAATAGACCTGCCATTCAATCCTTCAATTCCTCTACTAGGTATATATCCTGAATATTTCTTAATTTATCTTTTGGAATATTTCTTTCTTAAAAATAACAATCTAATTATAAATGGAAATCTTGATACATTGGACTACTGAACAGAAAAAGTCATGCCACCATAATTCACCAGTAAGGGACTAGACAGACAAAGAACATAGAAAAAAATATTTGTGATGACAAAAAATAATAAAGGCTGATGCTCTGAAGATAAATACTAAATAATTTTAAAATTAATAACCAGTAAATTTGTGGAGAAAATGGAAATATCACAGTTTTAAAAAAGCACATAATTGCACAACCAGTGAGGAAAATTAGTTGGTATTTCTACTTAAATGAAGAAAAGCTTTCTATACATCAAATAAATTACACTACTAAGTGTAGACTCAATATGTGTGCACATATTAACCTGAAGAATGGCATGAAGAAAGACAAATAAACTATAATAACATTATTTTTTACATTATCCCTAAAATGGAAACATTCCAAATATGCCTCAAGAATAAACTTTACTATAAACTAAGTAGCAATGAAAATAAATAAACTACATTATGTAGTTTACATAAATAAACTACACAAAAAATCATAGCTAAGATTCTGTATAATATTAAGCGAGATAGTTAACAATTCATAATTCTATTTATGTCCATTTTCAAAATGTAGCACAAATTAAACTATAGTGTGTAAGGATACATGATTATTTGGTAAATGTGTTAAAATATTTATAATTGAAAGATGTTTATTGTGGGGATGATATGTGATATAATGAGTGAAAAATGTATTTTGGTACTTCCAGGTACTAGTATAAACTACTTTTTTATCTTTGTGTTGTTTACAAAATATTCTGTTTCATTATGCTTCACTAAGTAGTGACATCAAAAATATCAAATATCTAAATAATAAATCTGACAAAAGATATACAAAATAATTAATAACTATTGAGATATAGCAATAAAAAAGTATTAACTATATTGTTATATACTACTAATGAATTAAACACATTAACAATACAAAGTATTCACATTAATCTACAGAATCAATATATTTTTAATCAAATTTAGTGGAAATTGATAAAAAGATGATTCTCGGGCAGCACCTGTGGCTCAGTGAGTAGGGCACTGGCCCCATATACCAAGGTAGGCAGGTTCAAACCCGGATCTGGCCAAATTGCAACAAAAATATAGCCACACATGGCAGGCACCTGTAGTCCCAGCTACTTGGGAGGCTGAAGCAAGAAAATTACCTAAGCCCAAGAGTTGGAGGTTGCTGTGAGCTGTTGACGCCAGGGCATTCTACCAAGGGTGATAAAGTAAGACTCTGTTAAAGACAAACAAACAAACAAACAAAAAACAGAAAGTGATTCTCAAATTCTTGCAGCTAAGAGTACCCAGGACACATTTACAAAAGTATAAAGTAGTCAGCAAGAATTATGTTATACTAAAGTTTATTACTTACAGAAGGTTTTGGGGAGATAATTTGTTTTTTATATAAACCATAATTATCACATTAGAATAAAGACAGTTTTATTTTTTCATTTCCAATCTGTATAAATTTTATTGCTTCTTTCATGTTTTACTCAAGTAGAATTCAAATGTAATACGAATAACACTAGAGAGAGAGAACATATATTTGCCTTTTTCTTAATATCAGGGGGAAAAGGTCCTCACAATTAAGTGTGATATTAGCTATATAATTATTTTTTATTTTTTTATTTTATTTTATTTTTTTTAAATACATGTATTTTATTATTCTTCATTACATTATTCCCCACCCCCACCCCTCCGTGGTAAGACAGAATTGATTTACAGAAAAGAATACAGAAAACACCAAAGCTCCTGGTAGAGGGAGAGATTTCAAGTGG
>CAUYRH010045501.1:0-21141 GCA_963574655.1 Perodicticus potto
TTCATGGATCGATGGGCTCTTGGGCTTCTTCCATGACTTAGCAATTATGAATTGGGCTGCAATAAACAATCTGGTACAGATATCTTTGTTGTAATGTGATTTTTGGTCATCTGGGTATATACCAAGTAAAGGAATTATAGAGTCAAATGGCAAGTCTATTTTTAGATCTCTGAGTATTCTCCAAATGTCTTTCCAAAAGGGACGTATTAGTTTGAATTCCCACCAGCAATGTAGAAGTGTTCCCTTTTCTCCACATCCACGACAACATCTCTGGTTTTGAGATTTCATCATGTGGGCTATTCTTACTGGCATTAGATGATATCTCAAGGTACTTTTGATTTGCATTTCTCTGATGATTAAGGATAATGAGCATTTCTTCATGTGTTTGAAGGCCGTGCGCCTGTCTTCTTTAGAGAAGTTTCTTTTCAGATCTTTTGCCCAACCTGAGATGGGATCTCTTAATCTTTTCTTGCAAATATGTTGGACTTCTCTGTGTATTCTGGTTATTAAGCCTTTGTCGGAGGCATAACTTGCAAATATTCTTTCCCATTCTGAGGGCTGTCTGCTAGCGATACTTACTGTGTTTTTGGTGGTGCAGAAGCTTTTTAGTTTCATCAAATCCCAGTAGTGTATTTTTGATACTGGCAGCCATTATCTTAAGTGAAACAACTCCGACACATAAAGGCAAATACTGCATGTTCTCACTTATTGTGGGAGTTAAAGAATGTGTATTTCATGGAAGCTGAGTGTGGAATGATGAGCAATGGAGACGCAGAGCGTTGGGGGGTATGAGTGGGTGGATGATGGACATTTGCTTGGTGGTACAACATGTTGCTTTCGTGATGTGTGCACTGAGGGCCCTGACTTCAGCACAATGCAATATATCAATGTAGCAAAATTATACCTGTACGCTATAAATAAATGCAAATAAAAAATAAATGGAACAAAAATATCTCCATAAACTTGATTAAATCCATAGTCCTTTGCTATTATAATGTGCCAAATTTTGGTGACATCTCTGGGGGACTTAGATTATCCTGGTCATCTCTCCTCTGAACAACTTTTTCTGCAGAGTCATTTTAAAGACTTTTCCTTCTTTATGATTTCCCTGCTCTGCATCATGTTGAGTCAGATAGGGAATGCATTCCCTTCATTTTCCCCTTAAGTTCCATCAGAAAACTCACTCCTCACTCCTCACTCCTGCCACATATAGAAGTCTTTACTGAAGATTTTCTCATGGCAGAGAGACTCATTCACAGGAATCCAATTTTTTTTTCTTTTGAGACAGAGTCTCACTTTGTCCCCCTCGGTAGAGTACCTTGCCGTTACAGGTCACAGCAACCTCAAACTCTTGGGTTCAAGCGATTCTCTTGTCTCAGCCTCCCAAGTAGCTGGGACTACAGGCACCCACCACAACACCTGGCTATTTTTAGAGATTGGGGTCTCAATCTTGTTCAGGCTGGTCTTGAACTCCTGAGCTCAAGCAATCCACCTGCCTCCGCCTCTCAGAGTGCTAGGTTTACAGGTATGAGCCACCACGCCTGGCCCCAGGCATGCAAATATCTTAAAATGGAATGTTAAGAACTTTTAAGAGCCTTTGACCCTTTCTAAATCTGGACTTTAGGTCAGGGGCAGGGGCTCATGCCTATAATCCTAGCACGCTGGGAGGCTGAGCCTGGAGGATTGCTTGAGCTCAGGAGTTCAAGACCAGCCACAGCAAGAGTGAGACCTCCAGTCCTTCTCTACTAAAAATAGAAAAACTAGCTGGGTATTGTGGTGGGTGCCTATAGTCCCAGGTACTTGGAAGACTGAGGCAAAGCCCAAGATTTTGAGGTTGCTGTTAGCTATGATGACCCAATGACACTCTACCCAGGGCGACAGAGTAAGACTCTGTCTCCGGAAAAAAAAAAAAATCTGAACTTTAGCCTGAAACAATTGAGCCCTTGCTCTCTCTGCTCTTCAGTCGTATCTTCTCAGGCCCAAATACTCTTATTTCAAAGAAAGAGAGAGCTATAGTGATTCCTTTTTTCATTGCCCTGGCCGGGGTCTTCACCTTACCAATACAAGTAAACAAGAGAATTTCCTGAAAAGGGTTCCTTCCCTAAAACTATTTATCCTCCTGTATTAACAGTAGTTGATGCCAAGGTGAAAATCCATGCCTGGTAATTTATTTTTCTTTCTTCATTGTTCTGTGTAAGGCTTTCAGTATGATGTTGAAAAGAAACTGAAATCAGTATCTTATCTTTTTTTCTAACAACCCAGTATTTCACCATTATGTATGATGTTAGATGTAGTTTTTCAGTTTTGCTCTTTTTTAAAAAGATACCCTTTATTATATTAAGAAGGACTAATGCATTCCTAATTTGATAAATGATTTTTATCATGAATAGATCTAGAATTTTAGTGATTTTCCTGAAATCATTAAGATCTGATCATTAGTCCTCTTTAACCTGTTATTTTATTAAATAACTTTAATACATTTTTCTAATACTAAATGATTCATATATCCTTAGGATATACCATATCTGTTCATCATTTATTATCTTTTAAAATACAAGGATAAATTAAGTCTTTGAATATTTCATTAGGATTCTTGGATCTATGTTAAATGAGACTAAACTATAGTTTTTCTTTTCTATACTGTCCTTTGTCAATTTTGATAAGAAGGCAATAGTAGCTTCATAAAATGAAGTGGGTAACTTGCTCATTTTTTTAAATTTTGGGACGGTTTATAAAATATAAAGCATATCTTTTCTCCTTTTCTTTTCTTTTCTTTTTTCTTTTTCTTTTCTTTCTTTCTTTTTGTTTTTTGTTTTTTTTTTTTTTGTTGAGACAGAGTCTCCCTTTATTGCCCAGGCTAGAGTGCCCTGACCTAAGTCTAGCTCATAGCAACCTCAAACTCTTAGATTCAAGCAATCCTCCTGCCTCAGCCTCCTGAGTAGCTGGGACTACAGGTGTACCTGCCGTAGCCAGGTATTTTTTTTCTATTTTTCATAGAGATAGGGTCTTGCTCTTGCTAGATTGGTCTTGAACTTCTGAGCTCAAGTAATTGTACCACTTTGGCCTCCCAGAGTGCTAGGCTTATAGAGGTGAGCCACTGTGACTGGCCTCCAAAATCGTTAATGATATTTTAAACAAAGGAGACCAGACACAGTGGTTCATACCTGTAATCCCAGGACTTTGGGACACTAAGGAAGGAAGATCTCTTCAGTTCAGGTGTTTGAGGCTGCAAGGAGCTATAATGGCGCAACTGTACTCCAGCCTCAATGGTAAAGCAAGATCCCATACTTAGAAAAATAAATAAATAAAATATTTTAAAAAGAAAGAAAGCTTAAATGGATGAGAAATTGCTTCTTATGGATGAGCAAAGAAAGTGATTTCCTGAGAAGGAATCTGCTCTTGGTGAAGATGCTGTGAATGTTATTGAAATGGCAATGAAGGATTTAAAATATTACATAAACTTAAGCCAGGTGTAGTTTTCCATGTCTGTAATTCCAGCTACTCAGGAACTTGAGGTGGGAGGATCACTTGAGCCCAGGTGTGCAATGCTAGCCTGGACAACACAGCAAGACCCCATGTCTTTTTAAAAATGCTGTCAAACAGTACCACATGCTATAGAGAAAATTTTCATCGTTGGGCATGGTGGCTCACACCATTATCCCAGCACTTTGGGAGGCTGAGCCAGGTGGACTGTCTGAGATCCACAGGTTTGAGACCAGCCTGAGCCATAGCGAGACCCCACCTCTAAAAATAGCTAGGCTTTGTGGCAGGCACCTATAGTTCCAGCTACTCTGGAGGCTGAGGCAAAAGGATATCTTGATCCCAAAAGCTTGAGGTTGCTGTGAGCTATGACACCACAGCACTTTACCAAGGTTGACAAAGTGAGACTTAGTCTAAAAAAAAAATTTTTTTTTTCATGAAAAGAAGAATCAGTTGATGTGGCAAATTTCATTCTTGTCTTAAAATATTAAGAAATTGCCAGAACCACCGCACCCTTTAGTAACTACTACCCTGATCAGTCAGCAGCCATCAATATCGAGGCAAGACCCTCTACCAGCAAAAAGATTAGTACTCACTAAAGACTCAGATGATCGTCAGCATTTTTATTAATGAAGTATTTTTAATTAAGGTATGTTCTTTTGGCTCGGCGCCTGTGGCTCAATGGGCTAGGGCACCAGCCACGTACACCTGAGCTGGCGGGTTGAATCCAGCCCGGCCCGCCAAAAACAATGACGGCTGCAACCAAAAATGGCCAGGCATTGTGAGCCAGAGCGAGACCCCACCTCAGACCAGCCTGAGCCAGAGTGAGACCCCATCTCTACTAAAAAAATAGAAAAAGCAATTAGCCAGGTATTGTGGTGGGCCCCTGTAGTTTCAGCTACTGGGGAGTCTGAAGCAGGAGGATGGCTTGGACCTAGGAGTTTAAGGTGGCTGTGAAATGGGCTGAAGTCATGGCACCCTAGCCTGGACAACAGAGTGAGAGTCTGTCTGAAAAATAAATAAATAAACCCACAAAAATACTGACTAATTCTGACTTTAGTGTAAAACTTTGTGAGCAAAACAGATTCCTGTCTTTATGTCTGTAAATTTTATGTTCAGTGTTATGTTGACTATTTTCAGATAGTCCAGAAGGTTTCACTGATCTTACCATGACAATAACACTTAATACATTATTTTGTTTATTCAATTAATATACAAGTTAAATAACAGTTTTAAAAAATTCTTATGTTTTAAAAAATCAAAACTCATCCATTCCTTTCCAAACTTTATGCTCCATATTCTATGTCATATTTTGTGGGCTAATATTATCTATTTAATCACTAGCATCTTTTTGAAGTCAGCATATTTAAATCATGACATTATAATTACAAAACCAGTCAGATCCCAGGAAGCCCTGTTAATAGCCATTATAAATTCCAGAGACACAGGTATTATTTTACCTTAGGATCTGTGAGTTGTCTATTGGCTATACAGAAGTAAATCTCAGAAAAACACCGACACAAGGCCTAGAGTCGGTACTGAATGTTAATGAATAGTACCATCCCCAATACTGGGGCATATGTCAAGCCTAAGTTCTAGAGGCTCACCAAGAGTGGTACATGATTGGAGTATGTCAGCTCACTTCTGAATTTTCTGAGCTGTAACTAACCCACCAAGAACACAAAGTTTTGAGTTATAGCCAAGAGCGCAAAACTCAGCCATTTCACAGAAAAGAAAAAATTAGGGCCCGATGTGGTGGCTTACACCTATAATCTCACTACTCTGGGAAGCCAAGGTGGGTGGATTGTTGGAGCTCAGGAGTTCAAGACCAGCCTGAGCAAGAGCAAGACCCATCTCTAAAAATATCCAAGAGTTGTGGTAGGTGCCTGCAGTCCCAGCTACTCAGGAGGCTGAGGCAAAAGGATTGCTCAACCCCAAAAGGTTGAGGTTGCTGTGAGCTATGATGCCACAGCTCTCTATCCAGGGCCATAGAGTGAGATTCTGTCTCAAAAAAAAAAAAAAAAATTAAATAGTATGGTCATACTCTAAAATGATTTTAGTGATCTCAGTGCAGAAATGAAGAATAGATGGGAATTTGAGTTGTATCTGGGTTTGAATTCTAGTTTTGCCCCTCACTAGTTCATGAGCTTGAGAAAGTTGCTTAGCTTCCCCAAGAAGTGGGCATGATGGATACTGCCTACCTTTCTAGGGGTAATATAAGCATCAAATAAAATCATGCACAATTATTGGACACATAATAAGTTCATAATACATACTTGTCTTTGCTCTTTTTTCCAATGTATTTCCTATGTTTTTGACACATTTAAATTTCATTGTAGGCTGGGCATGGTGGCTCATACCTGTAATCATAGCACTCCGGGAGGCTGAAGCAGATGGATTGCTTGAGCTCAGGGATTTGAGACCAGCTTGAGCAAGAACAAGATCCCATCTTTACTAAACATAGAAAAAACTAGCCAGCCATGGTGGTGCATGCCTGCAGTCCTAGGTACTGGGGAGGCTGAAGCAAGAGGATCACAGGAGCCCAAGAGTTTGAGGTTGCTGTGAGCTATGATGTCAGGGCACTGTACCCAGGGCAACGAAGTGAGACTCTGTCTCAGAAAAATAAATAAATAAATGAAATAAATTTCATTATAAACTTTGTGCAAAAGAAGGATTTTATTCTGAATTTGTTTCAACCAAACATATATTAGGGACCTTTTATCTGTCCGCATGTGCTACACAAGCGTAAATAATACAGATTCTTGGGGGGCGCCTGTGGCTCAGTGGGTAGGGCGCCAGCCTCATATACCGAGGGTGGCAGGTTCAAACCCGGCCCTAGCCAAACAGCAACAAAAAAATAGTCAGGCATTGTGGTAGGCAACTATAGTCCCAGCTACTCAGGAGGCTGAGGCAAGAAAATTACCTAAGCCCAAGAGCTGGTGGTTGCTGTGAGTTGTGAGGCCACGGCTCTCTACCGAGGGAGGTGAAGTGAGACTCTGTCTCTAAAAAAAAAAAAAAAAAATATGGCTTCTCAAGAAGCTCAGAGACTGTGCCTGAAATTGATTTATGTGTCTATTTAATGTATTAATCTTCATAAATGAACTTGTGTTTCAAGCAGATTTCTATTGATTTATCTGTAGTATTTCCTTTTGTCCTTCCTGTGACCTAGCTCACTTGTACTTTGAAGTGGACAAGACCTAAGTCAAAAGCGAAGTCTCACCATGGAAAGAGCAAGCCCAGTGCCATCTTTGGGTGGTGGAAGTCAAAGCCAGGAGAATAGTATACTAGCGGAGCATACTAATTGGCCAGGTTAAGGTTTGAATTTTAATGCTACATTTTAACTTTCACCCAAAACATCAAAGCAAGAAAAAATATTTTTTAAATTGAGATATTAAGGCTGGGAGCTGTGGCTCATGCCTGTAATCCTAGCACTCTGGCAGGCCAAGGCAAGTAGATTGCCTGAGCTCAGGAGTTTGAGACCAGCCTGAGCAAGAGTGAGACCCCTTCTCTAAAAATAGCCATGCATTGTGGTAGGCACCTGTAGTCCTAACTACTAGGGAGGCTGAGGCAAGAGAATCGCTTGAGCCCAAGAGTTTGAGGTGGCTGTGAGCTATGACACCATGGCACTCTACCAAGGGCCACAAAGTGAGACTGTCTCAAAAATAATAATAACAATAATAAATTGAGAAATTAAAAAATAGTAGCATAGGAAAAAATTAACCCACTATTTAGATAATAAGCAACTTTTTCCCCCTCATTTAAGGAAAAATGAGAAGCATATGTGGAAGGGAGTTCAGCCTTGTACCACGTGCATGATGGATAATGACGGCACGCCTGCCTGGAACCAAAGAGCCATAGGAAGCAAGACGCCTGAGGAGTTTTTGTTGACTGGGTTTCTGCTTGAGATGATGAGAAAGTTCTGGAAATGGATAATGGTGATGGTTGCACAGCATCACGAACGTACTTAATGCCACTGAATTGTACACTTAAAAATGGTTATAATGGTAAATTTTATGTTGTGTCTAGTTTACAATGAAAATATAAAAGCACAGTGGAGGTACAGCAAAAAACAGTGCAAGTTGGCTGGCTGAATTTGGGGGTTCTGTAGGAAACCATCCCACTTCCTTATTTCTATGGCTAAAATGCTAAGGCACTATACTTATCTTTTTTCTTCACTTGTCACCCTGCATGTGGATGTGTAGGGTTTATGCTTCCTGTGACCTGCTCCACTTAGATAAGTCAGAAAATTTGTACATAAAGTATGAATTAGTATGTAGATATGATAATGATGTATTTTCTCCCTCAAAGCCATTCTCTAATAATCAAAAAATAGTTATATCTCTTGTCCTAATTGAGCTGCAGAACCCAGGAGTCATTGCCATTACTTTACACGTTTGAGGAAATGAACATGCAGAGATGTTAGTGCTTCACTGAAAGTCTTAGTAGAAGCAGGAGTAGAACCTGTGACTTCTGGATTCTGAGTTAACATTCTTCACACTATACGATGCTTGGACTTTCATGTGACTGGCTTAATGCTGAAATCTTTGTGTAAAGAGTGCAAGAGCCATCAAGTATATGAATGTTTGCTTTCTCTGGAAGTCAGCAGTGATAATAAGTATGACCACCACCCAGATAATTGAAAGTTTTCTTTTCTTTTTTTTTTTTAATTGTTAGGGATTCATTGAGGGTACAAGAAACCATGTTACACTGGCTGCATTTGTTGGGTAAAGTCCCTCTTACAATTGTGTTTTGCCCCCAAAAGATGTGGCACACTCCAAGACCCCACCCCCCTCGCTCCTTCCCTCTCTCTGCTCTTCCTTTCCCCACCCCTCCTTCATTCTTTCTCTCTCTGCTCTCCCCTTCCCTCACCCCCACTGTGTCAATAATAGTCATTAATTGTCCTCATATCAAACTTGAGTACATGGGATTCATGCTCCTCCATTCTTGTGATGCTTTACCAAGAATAATGTGTTCAACTTCCATCCAGGTTAATACAAAGGCTGTAAAGTCTCCATTTTTTTTTAATGGCTAAATAGTATTCCATAGTGTACATATACCATAGCTTGTTAATCCATTCCTGGGTTGGTGGGCATTTAGGTTGTTTCCACATTTTGGCAATTGTAAATTGAGCTGCAACAAACAGTCTAGTGCAAGTGTCCTTATGATAAAAGGATTTTTTTCCTTCTGGGCAGATGCCCAGTAATGGGATTGCAGGATCAAATGGGAGGTCTAGCTTGAGTTCTTTGAGAGTTCACACTAAAGATGGGACTTCAGTACAATGGCGGCATGAGTGTGGGAGTGTTCAGTTCCTGGCAGGCTGAAGGTCAGGGAAGGCTCCAGTGAGTGAGGAGAACCCAAGTTAAAGAATGTTACCTTCGCTCGGCCTGGGACTGGGGAAGTAGAGAGAGTATCATCCACAACAAAAAACCCAGGAGAGACATATTCAGGCAGCCATGAGTGATTTTGCACAGATGGAGATATTTAGGGTAGGGAAGGTACCTGAATTTGGATTATAGAGGAACCTGAAGTTGGATGTCGGTAGTGAAAGGCACCATCGATAAGATTTTTATTTTCTTGTTTAGAGACATGGTCTTGCTTTGATTCCCAGAAAGATAGTCTGGAGTGCAGTGGCAGGCTCACAGCTCACAATAATGTTGAACTCCCAAGCTCAAGCAATCCTCCTGCCTCAGCCTCCCGAGCCACTAGGACAACAGGCTTGTACCATCATACCTGGCTGATTTTTTTCCTTTTTTGTAGACACAGGATCTCACTGTGTTGCCTAAGGTGGCCTCAAACTCCTGGCCTCAAGTGATCCTCCCGACTTGGCCTTCCAAGGTGCTGGGTTTATAGGTATGAACCACCATGCCTGACTATCATTTTTTAAGGACAAGAATGTGATCAAAAATGGAAAAAAAAAGTCACTCTGGAATAGTGCTTAAATGATTTGGATATGGCACTAGGGGGATGATGGAAGAGGGGACCAGCTTGAAGACTGTATTACTCTGCACGGGCCGCCATAGCAAAACGTCACAGCCTGGGAAACTCAAACAACCTCATTTTCTCACAGTTGTGAAGCTAGAAGTCTCAGATGAAGGTCTGGCAGAGTCAGTCTGGGGTGGTGTCTCTTGCAGATGGCCTCCCTGTGTTCTGTAGGGGCCTTTCCTGTCTGTGCTGAGTGCGGCAGGGACAGGGAGGGGGGCTGAGGAGGGAGCACAAGTGTTCTGGTGGCTCTTGTCTCTCCTTATAGGTACTAATCCTACTCCTATGGGAGAGGGCCCCACACCTCTGACCTCAATCAACCTTAACTGCTCCCTAGAGACTTCAACTCAGAAATATAGCCACATTGTGACTTAGGGCTTCAACATATGAATTTGGGGGGGAGGACACTAACATTCAGTCCATGACAGAGAGTATTAGAATCATTTAGGTAAAAGGTGATGAGCCCCTGAATTGAGTAGTAGTTATGGAGTGGGAGGGAGAGGATGTCAGAGATGCTAAGGAAATAAAATGCACGGTTCTCTGTAGCTCTTTGGGTAGGACCTGGGGACAGGGGGAGAAGACGTGTGTTGGCATTGCTTTCACAGTTCCACTAATAAGAATAAGGGTTGTGGGGGAGAGTTTCCGATCTTGAGAAAATCTGGCAAGATCAATTTAAGATATAATAAGTGTGGGGTATCTATGGTACATGCGTTCAATAAGTACTTAGATTTATGGGTGTTTAGCTCAAGAAAGAATAATCTCCGGCTCAGCGCCTATAGAACCAGTGGTTATGGCGCTGGACGTGTGCACCAAGGCTGGTGGGTTTGAACCCAGCCTGGGCCAGCTAAACAACAATGACAAATACAACAACAACAACAACAACAAATAGCCGGGCGTTGCAGTGGGCGCTTGTAGTCCCAGCTACTTGGGAGGCGGAGGCAAGAGAATTGTTTAAGTCTAAGAGTTTGAGGCTCTGTCTCAAAAAAAAAAGAATAATCTGGATTGGAAGTACAGGGAAGGGGAGCCATTGTGACTCAATGGAGACAATGGCTGGGACATAAGAAGAGCGAAAAGTGTCCTGACGCCCATAGCTCAGGGTTAGGGCACTGGCCACATGCACTGGGGGCTGGTGGGTTCAAACCTTTTGCAGCCTTGGCCTGCAAAACAACAATAACCAAAACAAAAAAAAAAAAAAAAAAAATAGCCAGGCGTTGTGGCGGATGCCTGTAGTCCCAGCTACTTCAGAGGCTGAGGCAAGAGAATTGCTTAAGCCCAGGAGTTTGAGGCTGCTATGAGCTGTGATGCATAGCACTCTACTGAGGGCAACACACTAAGACTCTGTCTCAAAAAAAAAAAAAAAAAAAAAAAGGAAGAGAGGAAAGGATCAGGTTGATTTGGGGGGAGAAACTGGGCATGGAGATACCAAGAAAGCGTTTCAAACTTCATTTTAAAGCTAGGAGAAAAAAATATGAATACTTTGGGTTTAATACTTTATACTTTTCCTTATTAGGCTCTCGCCCCCATTTGTAATAATTTTGTCTGGGTTCGTCCCCATTTTTATTGCTGACCCAAAGTGATATTTTTGTTAGAAAATGAGACAATCCTCTGGAAGCTGCTGTAACAAGTAAAAGATTACACTTAGCTGCAAATTTAACCTCTGTAACTCCAGCTGCAGAATGAATTCATTTATTACAGGGAAAAATTGCTGGATCTGAAGGAGAAGACAAATGGTTGCCTCTTTGCCCTAGTTTAAATAGTATGATGGCCCGAATACAATTTCCCCCAAATGTGGGACTGGACACTTGTAATCAGGGCAGGGAAAGTTCTGGATCAAGGGAAACTTCTCTAGCTCTTTTTCTGAGGGCTAAGCTTACTAGCAAATTAAAAAAAAAAACAAAACTGCATAAATAAGGAGAGAAGAAAATGCTGTAAAACTGAAGGCAATCTCTTCTTTTTATTTTTTGATATTTTTTGTTTTTTGAGACAGAGTTCTCACTTTGTGGCCCTCACCCTCAGTCAAGTACCATGAAGTCATATGTCGCAGCAACCTCAAACTCTTGGGTCAAGTGATTCTCTTGCCTCAGCCTCCCTAGTAGCTGAGACTACAGGCACCCACCACAACACTCAGCTATTTTTAGAGACGGGATCTCTCTTGCTCAGCTTGTCTCGAACTCCTGAGCTGAGGCAATCCACCCGCCTCTGCCTGCCAGAGTGCTGGATTACAGGTGGGAGTAACTATGCCCGGCCCAAGGAACTCTCTTACAAGATTAACATACACTAAAGAGAAAAATGAATACTGAAACTGAATATATACAGCCTCCTGGCCAAGTGCAGGTACATGACCATTGCAAAGGTAAAAGATTGCCTGGTTCACGTCATGTAAAGAAGTGTGATCAGTGCTGCTGTTGATACCCATGGCCGTGTATTGGAAAGCATGAGACAGAAAGCAGGTAGCCAGGGTAAAAGCTACCTCGTTTATCCCTTATGTTTCTAGGGTATTTTATTTCTGTTTTTTGTTTTTTAGAGATAGGGCCTCCCTCTGTTGCCCAGGCTTTAGTACAGTGGTGCCATCATAGCTCACTGTAGCCTCAAACTCTTGGACTCAAGAGATCCTCCCACCTCAGCCTCCTGAGGAGCTTAAACTATAGGTATACACTGTCATATACAGCTAATTCTTTTTAATTCTTTTAGAGATGTGGTCTCACTATATTGCCCAGGTGGGATTGAGCAATACTCCTGCCTGGGCCTCCCAAAGTGTTGGGATTGTGGGCATGAGCCAATGTGCCTAGGCCATTATGCTTCTTAATTATGTCTCTTGGCAATAGGCTTTCTGGATTGAGTAAGTCAAATCTATAATAAAAATGTCTCTTTGATGGGTGGCGCCTGTGGCTCAAAGGAGTAGGGCGCCGGCCCCATATGCAGGAGGTGGTGGGTTCAGACCTAGCCCCGGCCAAAAACTGCAAATAAATAAATAAGTAAGTCAATAAATACAAATGTCTCTTTGAGAAACTTCTAGGAGGACCTTAAGTTTTTTGGTGCTTTGTTTCGTTTTTAGCCTAGAGGAAAAAGTATAATAATAGCTTTTCACCACAAACAAAATATTCATCAGTTCTAAAGCTGTTATCATCTCAAATAAATAATTCCACAGGAAATAAAAAGCCTAGAAAAGTGGCCTGAATTTTGGGAGCATAAAAATACTGCAAAATTGAAAACAAAAAACAGGTAAAGTGATTTCCATTCAATTGAGTTAAAGATTTTATCTAAGATTTAGAAATGTTCTAAAACAGAAAACCCCAAAAGAGACAGAAAGCAGGTAGCTAGGGAAAAAGCTACCTCGTTTATCCCTTATGTTTCTAGGGTATTTTGTTTCTGTTCTTTGTTTTTTAGAGAGAGGGCCTTGGTGTTACACCCCCAAATTATGCCGATAGAACAGGATCTGTTTTTTTTCTTCTCCCAGGAAGTTAAAGATACTGTTGCTAGATAATCATGGTAGCCTGAATTATGGACGGCTCTGTGAATACATGGGCTGATCATCCAAGGGCCTGAGTTGTAATCAGAAGTTGTGACCTACATTTTACTGAAAAAGTTACTGCCCCTTGGTCTAATTAGTGCGGAGGCTTCAGAGAAAGCTCTGTAATGGATGGAAACCTGATTCCACAGGAAGTGTCTAACAGCACAAATGGAGGGGGAGTTTCCTGATAGGAACTAGCAGGTGCTGGGGAGAAAAGGAAATAAACATCTTCTGAGGGAAATATCTAAATTTGTATTTAAAAGATATCATGCTGTTTTAGGGTCTTTGAGGATAATCACATGGAAATGATCCTCGAATCCCACAGGAAGAAGAGGGATCCTTGAATCCCACAGAGAAGAGAGTGAGGAGTTACAACAAGAAATGCCAGCAGAGGTTGATGGATGGTCTTGGGGAGACAGAGGGTGGGATTTGGCAGCCAGGGTTTCTCTTACACTAACACGGAGAAGTGGTCCATGTGGGAATTCAGTGACAAGACAGAGATACATCAATATATTCCAAAATGTAAGGTATTTCCCCCAAATTACCCTTCAGAAAAGGAATTTGACTTGTATAACAGTCCTTATGATAGAACCTCTTAATTACTTCATTTCAAACAACTAATTAAAATTGAGAAAGCCACATTACCCTAAATCTTGGTACCCTGAACTACTTTTTGGTGTTTATAGAGATCATCTACCTGAACCAGAAATAAAGGAGTCTAAAATATTTTTTATAGACTTAAAAAAAAATGTGTTCTTAGGGATTTAATCTCATAGTCATCAAGTTTCACTGTCTCTGTAAACAAATCTTTTAAAGTAAAGCAAGTGTTACCTTGTGGTTCTCTCAACTAAACACCTGTAAGAGGAATGAACAATATTGTTAATGTTATTCTAACACACAATTAAGCATATTCATGTGTTGGAATAAACTTACCAACGTTAATATCATTTGCTCAAAAAGAGCACATATACAAATAAAGATGAAGCATTCTGATAAAGGAAGATAAATGAGTCGTAGATAGCAAAGATGTGTATGAAGAGAAAATAAAATTGTTCAATGAACTGTGAATGGCCAAAAAAAAAGAGAAAAATTTCTTAATTATTATTTGTAAATTTATTCATGTGATTATATATGTCAATATGTATTTTTTTAATTGTGATTATACATGTCAATATATTTTTTTTAATTGTGTGGGATTCATTGAGGGTAAAGAGAATTAGGTTACACTGATTGCATTTGTTAGATAAAGTCCCTCTTTTTTTCTTTTTTTTTTTTTATTGAGACAGAGTCTCATTTTTTCCTTCCTCGGTAGAGTGCTGTGGTGTCATAGCTCATAGCAACCTTCAACTCTTGGGCTCAAGCCATTCTCTTGCCTCAGTGACTATAGATGCCTGCCACAACACCCAGCTATTTTTAGAGATGAGGTCTTGCTCTTGCTAAGGCTGGTCTCAAATCTATGAGCTCAGGTTCAATCCACCCACCTTGGCCACCCAGAGGGCT
This sequence comes from Perodicticus potto, assembly GCA_963574655.1. Taxonomy (NCBI): domain Eukaryota; kingdom Metazoa; phylum Chordata; class Mammalia; order Primates; family Lorisidae; genus Perodicticus; species Perodicticus potto. The sequence continues at coordinate 14,471 of CAUYRH010045501.1, forward strand.
AGGATTACAGGTGTGAGCCACCATGCCCAGCCAAGTCCCTCTTATAATTTTGTCCTGAACCCAAGGGGTGCGCCATACACTGTGACCCCCATCTCCCTCCCTCCTCCCCACTCCCTCATTCCCTTATCCCTCCCCCTTATATTAGCTCATCTACTGCCTTTATATTGGAATTGAGTATATTGGATTCTTGCTTTTCCATTCTTGTGATGCTTTACTAAGAAGAATGTGTTACACCTCCATCCACGTTAATACAAAAGGTGTAAAGGCTCCATGTTTTTTAATGACTTAATAGTGTACACATACCACAGCTTATTAACCCATTCCTGGGTTGGTAGGCATTTAGACTGTTTCCATATTTTGGCGATTGTAAATTGGGCTGTGATAACAGTCTAGTGCAAATGTCCTTATGATAAAAGGACAATCTTCTTATTGGGAGCATGGGAGCCTTCTATTATATTATTCATTCATATACAATACATAGGACAGAGAGAGTTCCTCAAACTCCACTGTAGTCTGGATGAAATACTCTTTAGTTCAATACATTGGATGGAATACATTTGATTTCTTGGCTTTCTGAACCTTCTAATGGTCTACTGTTGCCTTCATACAAGGTTGGACAATTAAGTTCCTGAACTTGTCCTAGAAAAAGTGCTGCATACCTCATTGCTGAATATCACTACAGTCACCTTCAAAGTACTCTCCTGGGAAGCTATGAGTAGGTGCAAAGCTCACTCTTCAAAAGAAATTTTAGAACTCTTTTTCTGGAATGGCCATCAGTTGTCGATGGAGGTCTGACAATCAAGTTCAAGAACTCATCCGAGAAAAAGTACTACATACCTCATTGCTGTATATAACTATGGTCACCTTTGAACTATTCCCTTTGGCCATCTGGTAACCAGAACTTAACTGTCTGACCTCCTATCTTGATATAAAGAATATAATGCAATTGATCAGAAAATCCAGTTTCTGGTGTAACTTTTATAGAGCCACAGTCTCTTGAGAGTTTGGGTAGCTTTGGTTTTCAATGCTCATCATCCTAAGGAGGATTATTTCCTGATGTCTTGACCTTTATAGCCGAGAGGAAAAGCTGTGAATCAAAATGAAATTTGCTCTCTACTATTTCACTGCTTTAACTGTCTTTTTATCTGCTAGAAATACTATAACTCACTGAATGACAACTGTTTGTATTTGCCAGGCTTGTATGCTGAGTGCTTTAGTTTTTGGATGACATTTTATCTTTACAATCCCATGATGCAAGTAGTGTCCTGGCATTTCACACATGGTAACAGAGGCTTGAAAAGGTGAAATATCTGATCACAGGCATCCAGCTAGTGAGCAGCAGAGCCAGGTGCTGTACACCAAACCGGCAATTCTAAAAGTCACATTCCTTATAAGATAGTCTACTGCTCTTAAAAGGACAGATATGCAATGAGACCACTGGGGAGGGACACACTGAGTCCAGTTTGGGGGTTCCAGAAAGCCTTCCGACTTAAAGGGTCTGAAAGATGTGTGAGCATTAGAAATAGGAAAAAGGTTGGCTAAAGGCCTTCAGGGAGAATGATGTGAGTGAAAGCACATAGGCCTGCCCAGATACAGCATCGCTACAGCCAGTTTAGCATTAGAGTGTATGTGAATCAGAAATTGGTGGAAAATTTTGACAGAGAAGGAGAGAGGGAGGCCCTTCTGTGGGGGGCCTCTTATGCTGTGGAGCATGGGTTTTACACTAAGAGGTGGGATAATTAGAAACAATACAATTGTACAACAAGAGTACAAGAAAAACCAACAATCTGTAGGGCTTAGAAATAAAACAGAAGGGCAGCACCTGTGGCTCAGTGAGTAGGGCTCCGGCCCCATATACTGAGGGTGGGGGGTTCAAACCTGGACCCGGAAAAACTGCAACAAAACAATAGCTGGGCATTGTGGCGGGCGCCTGTAATCCCAGCTGCTCGGGAGGCTGAGGTAAGAGAATCGCCTAAGCCCAGGAGTTGGAGGTTGCTATGAGCTGTGCGACGCCACAGCACTCTACTGAGGGCAATAAAGTGAGACTCTGTCTCTACAAAAAAAAATAAATAAATGACCGAGCATTGTGGCGAGTGCCTGTGGTCCCAGCTACTTGGGAGGCTGAGGCAAGAGAATCACCTAAGCCCAAGAGCTGGAGGTTGCTGTGAGCTGTGATGCCATAACACTCTACCGCAGATGACAAAGTGAGACTCTGTCTCTTAAAAAAAGGAAAGAAAACAGAATTTCAATCTTCTGGATATCTTTTCAGAAAAGTAAAAAGATGAATTGTTCATTATTCTGAAAAATGGTCACTGCTTGGAATGAAGAAAATGAGGAGCATTTCAAGTTTCTCTCTCTGTGTGTTTATTTATTCGTTTTTGTGATGAAGTTGGGTAGAGTGCAAAGGCATCATCACAGCTCACTGCAACCTTAAACTCCTGGGCCCCCTGAGTAGCTGAAACTACGGGCATGCACCACTATACCCAGCAAATTTTTCTATTTTTTCTAAAGACAGGGGTCTTACTTTTGCTCTGGCAGGTTGCCAACTCCTGAGTTCAAGCAACCCTCCTGCCTAGGAGTCCCAGAGTGCTAGGATTACAGATACAAACCATCTCATCCAGATTGGAGAACATTTTAGAATAGGCAACTCTCCTTTGCAATGTTTCTGACTGCAGGGAAATTGTTAGGTAGGCCGTGGAGTATTGAAATAGAATGGTAGCTATTAGTGTATGTAGCCCCTAGATTAAACACTTTAATTTGGTATCTCATTTAATGCTTATAACAACCCCATGAAGTAGGTAATGACTTCTCAGTTTTATTAGGTAAATAAAACCAATGACTTGCTAAAGAAATCTAGTTTGAAACGTGGTGTAATAAAGCCTCATTGACCTCACAGGTCAAAAAGGCCCTGAAAATGGGTAGCCAACAGCAACGATTGAGAAAGGTTGACTATTTCTGTGGAGAGACCCAAAAATGAAGTGTATTTGACTCTGTGAAATCTTACTCCTTTTTTTCTTGGCAATTACCTGGTAGTCTTTTCTCTTTTTTTTTTTTTTTTGAGACAGAGTCTCACTTTGCCTCCCTCAGTAGAGTGCTGTAGCATCTTAGGCTCAAGCGATTCTCTTGCCTTAGCCTCCCAAGTAGCTGGGACTATAGGTGCCGGTCACAACACCTGGCTATTTTTAGAGATGAGATCTTGCTCTTGCTCAGGCTGGTCTCAAACCTGTGAGCTCAAGCAATCTACCTGCCTCAGCCTCCCAGAGTGCTAGGATTACGGGCATGAGCCACCGTGCCCGCTATCTTTGTTTTTTTTTTTTTTTTTTAACAAGATAAACTAATATTTCATACAGAAAACAAAATTTACTCAACACAGTACTGTTAAACTTGATGTCCAGCTAGAATATACCGTGGGAAATTCATGTGAGCTTCTATATAAACTTTCCAAGATTTAAAACCCATAAGGATAGCTGGGTGTGGTGGTGGTCACCTATAATCCCAGCTACTCGGGAGGCTGAGGCAGGAGAATCCCTTGAACCCATGAGTCTGAGGTTGCTATGAGCTATGACACCAATACACTATGCCCACAGCACAGAGTGAGACTCTATCTAAAAAAAAAAAAAAAAAAAAAAGAAAATGAAATAATGACTCAGCGCCTGTAGCACAGTGGTTACAGCACCAGCCACATACATGTGGTGAGTTCGAATCTGACCCAGGTCAGCTAAACAACAATGACAATGGCGACGAAAAATAGCTGAGCATTGTGGCAAGCGCCTGTAGTCCCAACTACTTGGGAGGCTGAGGCAAGAGAATTACGTTAGCCCAGGAGTTGGAGGTTGCTGTGAGCTGTGACGCCACAGCACTCTACCAAGGGCAACATAGTGAGACTCTGTCTCTAAAAAAGAAAGAAAAAGAAAGAAAGAAGGCTGGGCACGGTGGCTCACACCTGTAATTCTAGCACTCTGGAAGGCTGAGACAGGTGGATTGCTTGATCTCACAGGTTGGAAACCAAACTGAGCCAGAGCCAGACTCCATCTCTAAAAATAGTTGGACTTTGTGGCCGGCACCTGTACTCTCAGCTACTTGGGAGGCTGAGGTGAGAGAATCGCTTAAGCCCAAGAGTTGGAGGTTCTGTGAGCTGTAATGCCACAGCGCTCTAGTGAGGGTGACACTTGAGATTCTGTTTCAAAAAAAAAAAACCCAGAATTCAGAGGCTCATGACAAGAAAGGTTTATTTTTTTGTTCATGCTAAATGACCACTGAAAGGCCGGGTGCAGTGGCTCATGCCTGTAATCCCAGCACACTGGGAGGCCCAGGCCAGTGGATTGGTTGAGCTCAGGAGTTTGAGACCAACCTGAGGAAAAGAGAAACCCTGTTTCTAAAAATATCTGGGCATTGTGGTGGGTTCCTAAGGTCCCGGATACTTGGGAGGCTGAGGCAAGAGACTCATTTAAGCCCAAGACTTTGAGGTTGCTGTAAGCTATGACGCCATAGCACTCTACCAAGGGTGACAAAGTGAGACTCTGTCTCAAAAAAAAAAAAATGTCCACTGAAAGTTGGCAGGGAGGCTTACTCTGGCACACAGGTTAAATTAGTGTCTTTATCCAGCACTGTAGAAGATGGAAACTCGACTGTAAAAATCAGAAACTATTATAGCTCTTAAAGCTCCCACCCGGAAGGGACACACATAATTTCTGCTCACATGTCACTGGCCAGGACAAATCACCTGGCCACATTTAACTCACGTGGGGTAGGGAACTGCATCCCCACCATGTACCCAGAAAGAGAACAAGGGAAATTTGTGAACAGGACTAATGCCTACCACTGTGAGAACTTCAGAAAAACAGAGGTGAAAGCAACCTAAGGAAGAAATCTATAACTCGGGATGGCAATTATAGACCTATAATTATGTGGACACTTGATGACTTACTCATAATGGTAGCTAAGAGTAGAATAAGGTTGAATATTTCATTTCATAAAATAATGTTGCGGTTGTTAGCCAATTTAGGCCCTGAGAAGTTTGTGGAAAGACACTGTAGGATCTCTCCCTGGTCATATAGCATGGGATGTATTTATCAGCGTCCTTCATTTCATCTGAAGTTCAAACCAAAGCAGAGTCTCACTCTGTTGCCCTGGGTAGAGTACCATGGCATGGTAGCTCACAGCAACCTCAAACTCTTGGCGTAAGCAATCCTTTTGCCTCAGCCTCCCGAGTAGTTGGGTCTACAGGCAGCAGTCTTGATGCCTGGTTAGTTTTTTGTTCTTTTCCTATTTTTAGTAGAGACAGAGTCTCAGTCTTGCTTAGGCTAGTCTCCAACTCCTGAGCTCAAAGGATCTGCCTGCCTTGGCCTCCCAGAGTGCTAGGATTACAGGCCTGAGCCACCACGCCCCACCCTACTTCTAACTTATTTTTCAAAAAAAAGACTATTCTAAATATTTTCTCCGGAACTGCTCTTTGTTGGCATTAGACTTATGGAACTCTGTTATGTTTATATTATGACTCTGTATTCAAAATCATTATATAGGACATACGATTCTGCTTATTGCTACTTCGATGTTTCCTTCAGGAAGATACCTAATTTTAAACTAGTACATGGAAGATGAACTAGATAACTGAAAATATTTCTCATTATTGAAATAACATCTTTTCTGGGTAAAATCTGATCTTGTTGCTTCATTTTCCAAATAGAACAGAGAAAGAATATATGTAAGAAGTTCCTTAGATTTTGTTCCCCCAGAAGCTGACCCGAGAGGAGGATTTGGAGCCCAGTACTATCGTCTCTTTGGGATGTGATCCCAGAAAGCACTGGCAGGGAAGAGAGGAAGGATGGAGGAAAGGAATAAGGCAAGCCAGTCGGTAGGCAGACAACAGTTCCCTAAAGGGCAGGTTACTGCTGTAGTTAAGCGAAACTGAAAGCTGGAGACCTCTGGGAGACCAGGATACAATACAACCTAGTAGTGTAATCCAGCCTCCTCTGGGTGGGGAAGCTGAAGTTTTTTTTTTTTTTTTTTTTTTAATAGCAACTCCTGTCCTTAACTGCTTGAGAGCTTCTCTGAAGAGCATTAACTGCCCAGCATTTCTGGCCTACCCTTCCCTACTGGCAAACTGGAATCTGGTAGAGGAAGTCTTCAAAGAGAAAACAGAGGAGAGAGACTTGTAGAAAGATGCTCCTGGCCTTCTGTATGGGAGGAGCCCCAATACTGTTGCACAGAGGGGATACCTGGGTTTCTAAGCCCATCTGCTCTGCTGTGTCCATCTTTGAGCCTACAGGAGAAGAGATGGCATACTTCAGAAAGGTAACAGTGACAAGGTCATACATTGGTCCAGAAGTGGGCTTTATAAAGAAGTGGGAAGCTCTGGCTTGCTAATGACCACAATTCCAGGAAGAAGCTTCCTCTTCACAAGCAGGTTGAGAAAAGAAGATACTTCAAACAGCTCTGCAGAGTATTCCATAAAGACAGGCAGCAAAGCTCAGCGCCTGTAGCTCAAGTGGCTAGTGCGCCAGCCACATTACACCGGAGGTGGTGGGTTTGAATCCAGCCCGAGCCGCCCGCCAAACGTCTCCCCCCCCCCCCCGGTATTTAAAAATTGCCGGGGGTTGTGGCGGGGGGGTGGAGTGGCCGCGCCGGGGGGGGGTGTGGGGCGGGAATGGGTTTAGGCCAAGGGGGGGGGG
>CAUYRH010045502.1:0-17411 GCA_963574655.1 Perodicticus potto
TTGTGGGATGCATCCAAAGCAGTACCAGAAGGGGGATTTATGTCTGAAAATTAATAATCTAAGAAACCATCTCAAAAAGTTAAAATAAATCAGCTCAGTGGCAGTAGCTGAAGCAGCTAGGGTGCCAGCCAACATACACCAAAGCTGGTGGGTTCGAATCCAGCCCAGGCCTGCCAAACAACAATGACAACTACACCAAAAAAAAAAAAAAAAAAAAAAAAATTGCCGGGTGTTGTGGCAGACACATGTAGTCCCAGCTCTTTGGGAGGCTTAGGCAAGAGAATCACTTGAGCCCAGGATTTTGAGGTTGCTGTGAGCTGGACATTGCTTAGCTTTGATGTGTATTTAACTAACCTGAAAAGTGTGAACACTGACTTTTGATTTAACTAGAAATTATAATGTGTCACATTATGTAGCATTATTTTACCACAGGAGTACTAAACCTTTAACCTTCTGTAATAAGAATAGTAATCTAAAATTAGGAAGTTAAAATAAAGCATAAACTTTGTTTTTGTTTTTTGAAACTGAGTCTCACTCTGTCACCCTGGGTAGAGTGCCATGGCATTATAGGTCACAGCAACTTCAAATTCTTGGGCCTATGGGATCCTCTTGCCTTAGTCTCCTGAGTAGATGGAACTACAGGTATCCACCACAACACCCAACTGATTTTTGTATTTTTAGTAGAGACGAGATCTAGTTCTGGCTCAGGCTGTCTTAAGCAATCTACCCTTCTTGGCATCCCAACGTGCTAGGATTATAGGTGTGAGTCACTGCACTGGCCGTAACATACTTTTTTGTTTGTTTGTTTTGAGACAAAGCCTCAAGCTGTTGCCCTGTGTAGAGTGCTATGGCGTCACAGCTCACAGCAACTTCCAACTCCTGGGCTTAAGCGATTCTCTTGCCTCAGCCTCCCAAGTAGCTGGGACTACAGGCGCCTGACACAAAGCCCAGCTATTTTTTGGTTGTAGTTGTCATTGTTTGGCAGGCCCGGGCTGGATTCGAACCATCAGCTCTGTTGTATGTGGCTAGTGCCTTAGCCGCTTGAGCTACAGGCGCCAAGCCTAACATACTATTTTTTAATAGGGGGAAAAACACATGAAAGAGTAAGGAGCTTTATTCATTTATTTATTTATTTATTTATTTATTTATTTTTTAGGAGAAGTTATTTTTAAGCCATAGGAGTAGCACTAAAGGTGATAGAGCTAGTGGGGCAAGGATGTCCTCTTTCTTGGTTAAGTTTTACAAAAATATCTGACTTTTAGGAACAGATATAAAAATATCTGACTTTTAGGAGTTTGATTTTTTTTTTTAAAAATCAAACATTTATTATTTTTTTTTTCCTAATCAGCTTTCATTAATGTTTGCATATTGTGTGGCCCAAGATAATTATTCTTTGGTTGTGAGGCAGAGGGGGAAAAAAAGGTTGGACACCCCTGGCTATAGGGCTTGAGGGACTAGGATAGTGGAGATCTTTTATTTGGACCTCACTAGAAACATAAGCAAAGTTAAATCCCATTTGTTTTCCAGCTCTTCCACATTGACTTTGGGCATATTCTTGGAAATTTCAAATCTAAATTTGGCATTAAAAGGGAGCGCGTGCCTTTTATTCTTACTTACGATTTCATTCATGTCATTCAGCAAGGAAAAACAGGAAACACAGAAAAGTTTGGCCGGTAAGCATCACCCTCATGTCAAGGCTAAACATGTCCAACACTTTCTCATCTGACCAGCCTGACTCGCATTTCCTAGTTGAGATGTATTTGGATCTGGGATATGTTCAGTCTGATAACAGGAAACTTTTGGGGGAGGGGGATTTGCCTGTCAGACCCTGCTGGTTCAGAAATGCTCAGGAAGGATAAACAGAATGCAGGAAATTTGAAATGTTGCAGTGTTTTATTCCAGTAATACACTACCTTTTACCTATTTCAGAAAATTATTGGAAAATGTTAAAACATTTGATAGTAATATGCTGAGAAAGCAGGCATTTTGCTGTCATTCTGTATGAAGTACAGTGAGGGAGCTGGGGGTCAGGCCAGACAATTACTACTTACATGTTCCCAAGCATATTACTTGTCTTCTTGCTTTGTTTCATCTTAAAAAGGGGACAGAAATAATAAAATTTCAGGGCTACTGTGATTAGGGATATATCATATACTATGTATAACCAACACATGCTTAACAAATGATTGCTTTTATTCTTTCTAGTTCTACCTGGGTTTCTGCAGAATATACTGCCCTGGTTTCAGTTTTCTCTTTGGCAAAATAAGAGGGATAAGATTGGGTGGTCCTGTTGAGGAGGAGAGAGGGAAGGCAAGATAAGTGGGAAGAGCAATGCAAAAGCATTAACACTGATTTGGGAGGATGTTAAAGAAATTAGTCTCTGGAGTCAGACCACAAATACAGAATGCAGAAGTACAGTCCTCATGTAATTATCACTGGTTTAATTATCAGTTCTGTGTCTCACTGAAGCTCAGATGAGGTGTTACATTGCCTTTTGTCATAGAATTTCTGTTTAGTTTAGTTTTTGAAAAAGATAGTTATGATTTTAGAGAGCCTGATTATTTTAGGTAAATTTTAGTCCTGGGACAATTTACACAGAAGATCAGAAATGAACCTTAAGTTTGGCAAAAGTTTTCAGCTCTAATAGAAAGTCTAGGTATGTCCCTTTACGAAATATGCTTTCTCCTCTTTAACACTGTGCTCATGTGGTTTGCCAAAAGGTTCCGCCAGTGTTGTGAAGATGCATACCTGATTTTACGACGGCATGGGAATCTCTTCATCACTCTCTTTGCACTGATGTTGACTGCAGGGCTTCCTGAGCTCACCTCAGTCAAGGACATACAGTATCTTAAGGTACAAACTCCCTTTCCTAATTTGACTTTGTGGCATGGAGCTCAGTTATAGCTGCATATTTCATTCAAATATCTGAAGGGAGCAGAACAAAATCATTTCCTCTAGATGGTTCTTACTCAGGAGGGAAAAAATTTGGGAAGTTCATATGAAGGAGCAAATTTGAAAGAGGAACTTTAACTCAGATTTTCTCATCAGTGGGGGGGGGGCATAAAGAAGACTGGTATTGGGCAGTGGACTTCATACCCACATCCCAGAAGACCACGTAGTAGCAGCTCTTTGGCACTTTGATTTTTAGCAGCGTGACTTTCATTTGCCAGGGTGTGAATAGCTCTGGATTTAGGTGGTAGTTGCAAGCAGCTGAGTGTGGGTTTTTCAGTATTTATAAATTCTCTTCATCTTTAAAAACCCTTTAGCAGAGGTCATGTTACCTTGGTGTTCTCCCTGCTGCAAAAATAAGAACATGAGCATGTTTGGTAATTACGCATCTCTTCTGAGGATATATAAAGTCCGATTTCTTTCCCCTTCTGTTTTAGGACTCTCTTGCCTTAGGGAAGAGTGAAGAAGAAGCTCTTAAACAATTTAAGCAGAAATTTGATGAAGCGCTCAGGGAAAGCTGGACTACTAAAGTGAACTGGATGGCTCACACAGTTCGGAAAGACTATAGATCTTAACGATCAGCCTTTGATCATAATGTGTTTGTTGGTTTCATTTCGTTTTTATTTTGTACTTGCACTAAATCAAACATGACCTTGCCAGAGATGTTATAAAGGGAATGAAATCCTGGAACTCAGATTTAAATTAAGAACAAGGCATCCCATAGAATCTAATCTGAAAAACCCCTGATGACTACCCCCTGCTTTTTGAATGCTTCCAAGACTCATCATGAAAACTGTCAACGTTATGGATAATCATTTCCTGCTGACTTTGCACGCCATGGAATGCAACTAGGGATTGTTTTCTGATTTGTTTGTTTTTAATGTTTGGTACTTTCCCAGAAAGGTGTAAATACTTTTTTTCAGTGTTGTGTTGAGCAAGTGTTATCACTTGGCCAATAACTTATCCACACCTGAGGGCTGGTGGCTGTTCTTGTTTTCCAAATGAGGGTTAAAAAAAAGGTGTCTTTCTTCCCTTTTAAATTGTGTAGACTACAAATTATAATATAATTTGAATTTATGATTTTTCAAAAGAAATCTTATAAACCTGTGGAAACTCATTAATTCTTTTGTTAATATTTATCTCCATAATAGCATCATTCCAACCAGACTTGCTGAAAATCTTGAGGCAAATATAATATATATATATATATATATAAATATGCTGCATATATATTTATAAAATTTCTAGTGGGAGTTCTATATAAAAAGATATTCTTTGGGATTCTTCAGCCTGTGTTTTAAAGTTTTACAAAAAGCAGAGCTTTTTTTAAGTTACTTTTCAGTTAGTTAACTGTGTGATCCAGTTCTTCCAGCTGCTTCTATGATGAGGCACATATTAATGCAGTTTTTATATGGTATCTATGAAAGAATTCACTTCATAGAGGATAATACTTGAGTAAATGTATCCAAGAAAGCAAGCAAATAAAAAGGAACCTATTTATGGAATCAACTCCAGACCTAAAATTCAGTATTTTAATAAAATGCCAACTATCTTTACTGTATTTATTAAAACTTGTAATAATGTGATTTTTCAAGGATATTAGTTCAAATTGAAATGATTTCCTGTCACTTGGAAATCTTTATTTGTTGAGGTACCATATATTTAGGGTGCTAGGTGGCGAGTAATGTTAATATGTGCAATAGGAACTACTGGTTTGAATGTGTAGATGCTCTTTCTGAGTACTGGCAACATCCAGCAGAACTACTGCTTTTTCTCCAAAGAAATTAGGAGCTCTCAATCCTTGATTATATGGGAAAGAGACCTATGTATTTGCCCTGAGACTGAGTTTTCTATAGGAATTTTATTAAAGATTGTTTAATTCTGTTGTCCTTAAAATGTTCTCAGTCAAATAAATGGGTGAGTTGGTTTTGGCTGTTCTTGGAATGTGTGGGCCTCTTCTTTTTGGGCAGCACTGAGCTTTGGAACTTGGCACTGGGACTTCAAGATATGGCCAAGTCAGTAGACAAACCAACTGCAAGAGTAGGCTGAGACTTAGAACCGCTTCCCTGACTTCTCTCCTTGCTTTTCAGCCCCATCATGCATAGTGAGGGGGTGCCTTCATTAGGTTTTCCATGCCTTTGGGAGTACCCTGAAGTCTGGGAAAATGCCTCTTCAGTTACTCCACACCTAAGCCAAGGCCACATGGTAGCCACTTTGGAGCTCACTTTCATGGGGAAGATGCTCAGAGCAGTCCAATTTCTTGGAAATAACAACTGAGGATAAGGGTTGGTCTCTGAACTCCCCATTCCCAGTGCTGGTCTAAACTCAGTGAGAATTCCAGGAATAGAACTCTAGACAGGTTTCATGGCTCTTTGTCTAGTAGGAGTCCACCATTACCCAAAGCAGGCTGAATATCACTCGTCTGGAAAATGGAGAACACAGCCAGGAATAAGTGGGTACCACTCTTTGCAAAGTGGTCTCTTCAGCCCAAAAGAGGGCTTTGATAAATACATGCCAAATCGGTGAATGTGGCTGTCGTAAAGAACAAGAAAGGGAAATGTTTGTCCCCAGACAATGCTGGGCCTGAGCTCAGGATGGGTCTTACCTCTTCCTCTACTCCAGCTATGGGCCCCCACCCTTTTCCCAAGATAGCCAGGAAAGAAACAATGTTGGGGGAGGGAAATCATGTTGCAGGAAGGATATACAGAATGTGGTAACACTTAAATTTTACAATAATGCTATATATCCTTAAGGGATATATACCAATGTAGTAAAAGAATATAGACTTGCACAATAAAAGTCAAATTTACAATAATGATTATTTGACCATGGGAGGAAATGGGAACAGGGAGGGTATGTGGGACTAAGTTGCACTGATAATCTTTTAGTTATTAACAACTAAGACAACAAAACAAGTAATTGCCTCAATTTTTGCAATTGGGAAACTGAGGCTGAAGAACTGAATTTGCTATACTGAACTTCAGGCCTAGGTTTTACCCTTTGCACATTGTCATGCTACTTGAATTAAAAAAAAAAAAAAAGGATGGCATGGATTCACCAAGTCAAAGATTTGGGAAAAAGACTAAATCAAAATGTACCGCCCAAGGTTTGCTGGGATACATGACACCCACTAAAAACCACAGGTTTTTACCTCTGATAACTACAGTTCAAAACATAGTATCTAAAAATAATTGCTTCTTTTTTGGATATAGTACAAAATGTTTTTTGTACTAGATAAAATATGGCCAATAAAAGTGACCTTTATTCAAGACAAATGAAAGCGGGCTACACAACTCCTGAACACTTGGAAGCAAACCCCAAAGTAACTTTAGTAAGCCTCAGAGTCCCTTTTGGTTTATCTCCTGGGAGGTGGAATAGGAAAAGCAAGGGGGTGGTTTGGGTAAAAGTTTCTTGTGATTTTGTAAAGATAGCATGTCAAGCTGCTAGTTGTGAACACATCAAAATAAAAATGTTAGAGGAAGCAAGTAGGCAAAAGCTTTTTAATACGTTCACGCTGTCACCACACGTTACCTGCCTGGCCCAGGCCTGTGCAAGCTATTTTCCCTCACTTGCTTTCTCTTCCCTGGTATTAGAACCTGGTTCTGCCTCTGTTCTGCCCACAATCTCTTGGAAACATTGTTTAATGGCAGGGGATGATAGTAAAGAGCATAGGTGTTAGTGTCAGCAAAACCCAGATTTAAACCCTGCCTATGCCATTACTGAGCAGTTCCCAAACCAGACCCAAGTCTATCTGAATCAGGGATTTTCAACACACTGGTGTGCTCTGAGAGGATCTTAGGTGTGCTACAAAAAATTTTAAAGATAATTCTTTTCTAAAGAAGTTCAAAGCACAGTAAATATATATTTTTACTTTTTTTTTTTTAACATAATTTAAGTGTGCTGCAGAACTTTAACTATAGGTCAAGGATGCTATGAGATGAAAAAGGTTGAAAAACATTGATGTAGACCAGTGGTGCTCAACCTGTGGGTCGTGACCCACACGAACTGTATTAAAGGGCCACGGCCCTAGGAAGGTTGAGAACCACTGTGTAGACAGTGCTATCCTGACAGAAATGTTCTAGATCTGTACTGTCCAATATGGTAGCCACCAGCCACTTCTGACTGATGAGCATTGAAATGTGCGTAACATGACTAAGGAACAAAATTTTTTTTTTTTTTTTTTTTTTTGAGACAAGAGTCTCATCAGTCGCCCTGGGGTTGAGTGCCATGGCTTGATAGCTCATAGCAACTTCAAGCTCTTGGGCTCAAGTGATTCTCTTATCTCAGTTTGCTGAGTAGCTGGGACTACAGGTGCCTGCCATAACACCTGGCTATTTTTTAAAGATGGGATTTTGCTCTTGGCTCGAACTCCTGAGCTCAAGCAATCCACTTACCTGGGGCTCCCACAGTGCAACGGCGCCTGGTCCAAGAACAGAATTTTTAATTGTATTTAATTTTAATTAAATAGCCATGTTACTAATAATGAGCACATTGCACAGAGCAAGTCTAGAAAATGGAGAATTCCCCCTCACACAGAGGATCAGTGTGTGAGGATAATGAAAAAAGCTCATACTCAGGCTATCCTATTAAACTATATTCTACCTTAAATGACTTTCAAAGAAGCATATTGAAACAGTACTCGAGTACTTAATGTATTGATTTGCCAGGTCTCTGTATGCCTGGATGGGCCTGATTCAGTCACAAAAGCACTGATGCTGGTGTTGCTGTCAGACATTGGTATGTAACTCTGACTTTTTAATGACTAAGGATATACCTGATAGCCATGTGTGGTGACTCATGCCTGTAATCCTAACACTCTGGGAGGCTTAGGCAGGGGGATCCCTTTGAGCTCAAGAGTTTGATCAGCCTGAGCAAGAGCAAGACCCTGTCTGTACTAAAAATAGAAAAATTAGCTGGGGGTGGTAGTGTGCATGTATAGTCCCAACTACTTGTGAGGCTGAGGCAGGCAGATCACTTGAACCCAAGAGTTTGTGGTGGCTGTGAGCTAGGATGACACCACTATACTTTAGACTGGGCAACAGAGTGAGACGCTCCAAAAAAAAAAAAAGTTTGCTTCTTTTCCGCTTGTGTTTCGTCCTCCCTGTATTGAACAAAACAACTCATTTTCCGAAACATTTTAAATAAAATTCTGATATGACACTATTTGACATTTCCTCAATATGTTTCCAAATAGAAAATGTTTCTATTTTTCTTTTGTTAAATTAATTGTATCACTGTGTGCCAATTGCTTTAAATTAGAGAGACAACCTGTCTTCACAGGTTAATAATATATGAAGACTTACCCATTTTTAGAAACAAATTAAGAAGCACCAATTTTATTTTACAGTGTTTATTATAGGAAAGTTTACTATTATAAAACATTAGTGTTTTTGGTCCATATCTCATTTTCCATTTGGTTTTAAAACATAGAACATTATTTACAAAGTAAATTGTAATTTTTATGGTTGTACATAATTTGTTTTTTCCCTGACCCTTGGAATATTAGTTTTAAGTAAAAAAAGAATAAAAACATTGCAGATTAAATGTACAGATGAGTACATACCAACCAAGTAAATTACCACAGTAATTTAAAAGACCTAATCTTTACTTCCCAAGGTTAAAATTCGTTAGCATGAAGTCACTGAGGAAGTCTCCGGGATTTCTCTGTCATCCACAATGAGAGTGTGAATAATCCCTTCTTTCCGCTTTCCACTACTAACAGCCTTTATATAACAATCATGGCTCCCGATACTGAAGTGAGTTTCAGTCCCATCATCTACAAACTCACCCTGGACAAACAAAAGGAGAAATTGGTGTTCTAGAAACCAATTTTTCTTTGTCTACAGCATTAACACCATCTACAAAGTGCTGGCGTATAATGAAATAACATTAATTACATGTTAAGCTTTGCAAAATAACAGATGTTTGTCCATCTGTTATGAATGAAATGTTTCTTTTCTATAACCCTTACAATTCTTAAGACTCTTTTAAGATTCAGTGGAAAAAAACATATACCTCATGGTGATGAATCTGTATGTTTTCAAACAAAAACATGTATTAGTTATTTACAGTATGTTAAGAACAGTTTATATGTTATTTCATTGCATCCTCACAAGTAACCCTGAGAAAAGTACTATTATTATCCCCATTTTACAGATAAGGAAATTGAGGAATAGACTATTTGCTAAAGGCCCCATTTAATAAGGGATATAATATTCTTCACCACTATGAAAATATGATTCCTCAGGATCTAAGGTGGCTTACAATAAAATACAGATATCCTAAAACTGAACACCACTAAATCTAGACCTTCTCTGTCCAATATGGAGCCACTAGCCACGTGTGGCTACTGAGCACTTGAAATGTGACTAATCTGAAATGACCTAAGTTGTGTAAGTGTAAAATATACACTAGAAGACGGTTTGAAACAGAGTGTATAGTAACTTTCTATAATGATTACATGTTAAATGATAATGTCTGTGATACACTGATTTAAATCAAATATATTACTGAAATTAACTTCACCTTAAAAAAATTTAATGCAGTTTCTAGAAAGTTAAAAATTACATATGTGGTTCATATCTGTGGCTTATGCACATATTTCCATTGAACAATAGAGTAAAAAGTTAAGAGCCAAGTAAGTACAGAGAAGGAAGGAAGAATAGGCTTAGAGGATAAAAATGAATTACGCCAGAAAGCAAAGAAACCACAGACATAAAATTTGGCTAATAGTTTCCTGGCAGCCAAAGCAGACAGAATAAAAGTCCCATAGTTAACATCTAACCAAAGGGAAAGAAGCTTTTCCTTAGCTCTGGGAAGAATGTGGCAGTAGCTCTTTATGGAAGGGGACTGGATACTACCACGAGCATGTCCTTGAGTCCTTTTTTAAACTTAGCCTTGAAAAAAAAGATTTTGGAGAGCAGGACAAGGGTTAGGTAATACAATCCCTGTAAGTACCTTCTTGGCAATTGAACAAATATGTAATTTTGGTCATGATGTGTTGAGATTAAAAGAAAAAGGAGAAAGTAAGCTGTAACTCAGGCAGCAAGATCAGTTTGTTCCAGGTGTGTACAGTACTAGGGAAGGCTGCCCCAGTGGGGAGCTGCACAAATTGCCCTGCAACTGGGTTGTAGTCACAATGAGGACATAACTGGGTTCATAAAAAGCTATTTTCCAAACACTGGTTTTTCTGTCAATTACTTAAACATGTAGATGAACATCATTTTTACCTTACTTATTTACAACAACATTTTTAATACCATAAAGCAACATTCTTTACTCATGGGAGGAAATGTAATTCAACAATGCTGACTCTCCATTTAGAGAATTCCAGGGTAGAAAAGACCAGCAGGGATGGTATTGGGCACACAGTAGGTACCTGACCCATATTAATGGTACCTGACTCTGTATCAAAGGGAGCCATAAAATACTGAAGAGATTGCCAAGCCTCTCCGCATAAATGAAGTCTAGGTCAGTAAATTTAACCCAGAAAACAGTTCAAGCAATGAGGATCAATTTGGGGAGAACTCAGGTTCA
Source organism: Perodicticus potto (assembly GCA_963574655.1). Lineage (NCBI taxonomy): Eukaryota > Metazoa > Chordata > Mammalia > Primates > Lorisidae > Perodicticus > Perodicticus potto. The sequence continues at coordinate 10,486 of CAUYRH010045502.1, forward strand.
ACTTTCCCAGGACTGAGAAACAAAAAATCATTCATCTTTGTAACTTTTCCTTGCTGACTTTGGCACCTCCTCAGGAACAGCTACAAGATCAAGCAGGTTCTGAGTGGTGTGTGAATTTATTCACAGACCTCCTTTCCTCCAAGCACCTCTCTTCAGTGTCCTATACCTGGAATAAATAAATAAAGTAGCAACTACAAATGCTCCAAGCTAAATGTGACTGGAGAACAGCCTTTCACTATCTCTAGCCCTGTTGTGCACATCTTGAGCCACCATGAAGGGTGGATAACAGGCCCTTTGACACATGAGAACGTCCACCTTGTGATTCCAGCTTCTAGTCCCACACTCCGCTTTCCACTCTCCCCTGTGCTCACCACTCTTTAATTCCTGCTTGAAATTCATTGCTAGATGCGCTCTCTCCCCCACCCCCACAGTGATGCAAGCACTTAATAACGGAGCCAAACACACTGGAGTCTAGATGGGGATGTCAGTGTGCCAGGTCACAGGGAGTGGGGTAGTCTCTTTCTTCCTGCCTTGGCACTATTGGTCTAGAAATTCCACTTGTCTTCTGGGGTTCACGACAGTGCCCTTCGTGACTGCCTACCTTCATGTCATCTGGTGTTGTACTACTACTTTCTTAAAACCCTCACTTTTAGAATATCATCTGGGGCTGGGTGCCAGGGCTCACACCTATAATCCTAGCACTCTGAGAGGCTGAGGTGGGCGGATCCCTTGAGCTCAAGAGTTTGAGAACAGTCTGAGCAATAGCAAAACCCTAGCTCTACTAAAACTGGAAAAAATTAGCCAGGAGTGGTGGTGCACACCTGTAATCCCACCTACTAGGGAGGCTAGGCAGGACGATCACTTGAGCCCAGGAGTTTGGGATTGCAGTGAACTATAATGATGTCACTGTACTCTACCTGAGGTGACAGAGCAAGACTCTGTCTAAAAAAAAAAGCATTGTCTGCTTTGGCTGTATGGTATAAAGTATTCCTACTCAAAGTGTGATCTGTGGACCAGCAGCACTGGCAGCACCTAGGAAAATGTTAGAATTTGCATGTCGGGCAGCACCGGTGGCTCAGCGAGTAGGGCGCCAGCCCTATATACTGAGGGTGGCCGGTTTAAACCTGGCCTTGGCCAAACTGCAACAAAAAAATAGCCTGGCGTTGTGGTGGGTGCCTATAGTCCCAGCTACTTGGGAGGCTGAGACAAGAGAATCACCTAAGCCCAGGAGTTGGAGGTTGCTGTGAGCTGTAACACCATTGCACTATACCAAGGGCAATAAAGTGAGACTGTCTCTAAATAAAAAAAAAAAAAAAAAGAATTTGCATGTTAACCAGATCCAAGGAGATTTCTATGTATACAGTTTGAGAAGCAGTAGTATATAAAAGCACCAGTTAACAGATAAATACCAGAAAATGTCAACCTTTAGTGGAAGAAGTTTTTCTTTTTCTTTTTTTTAAGTGATAGGATCTGGCTATGTTGCTCTGGTCTTAAACTCCTGTGCTCAAACAATCCTCCCTCCTCAGTCATCTATGTAGCTAGGACTACAGGTTGCCCAGCACGGTGAACTTTTTAACTTGGGACGGATAGAACCTGGTCCAAGAGAGGACAGGTGGAGTGTGAGGTTTATGCCAGGTCAAAACATCTTCCAAACTCTCACTGCTCTAGGGCCTGTCTCAGAAAAGTTTTCAGAATTTGGAATTAGGAGTACTTAATCTATTTTTTGTTTTTATACCAAAAGGACCTTTAATTATAAAATCTCTATAATGAGGAAAGGCAGCAACTTTTTTTTTTTTGTAGAGACAGAGTCTCACTTTCAGCACCCACGATAGAATGCTGTTGTGTCACAGCTCACAGCAACCTCCAACTCCTGGGCTTAGGTGATTCTCTTGCCTCAGCCTCCGGAGTAGCTGGGACTACAGGCGCCCACCACAACACCCAGCTATTTTTTTTGTTGTAGTTTGGCCATGGCCGGGTTTGAACCCACCACCCTTGGTATATGGGGCCGGTGCACTACCCACTGAGCCACAGGTGCCGCCCGGCAGCAACATCTAAATGGTAACATATATTAGCACTGAGGGTAGTCAAAAGTTCAACTTACTGCTGTCTCCATTTTTTTACCATTGCACCATACATCCATAGTGTCCTTTTCTGTAAAAGTAACAAATTTGAAAAGTTATAATTCTGTGATTTAAAGGTGAAGTTAACTTTATATATTTATTATTTTAAGAAAAGTCTGATACACTGGGTTTCTGAAACTCCATTAATATTCTAAAACTCAATACATTTTCTTGGCTTTGAAACTCTCAAGTTTGATGCATTTGTATTTATTTTTGTTCACAAACAAACCAAAGTGAAATAAAACAATCTTGTAAGAAGTTTTATGGTCCCAATATGAATTGATGAAATCCTGCTAATCAAAATAAATACCAAAGGACAATCTTTAAATGAGGATGCATATAAATTAATGCAAGGAGGGGCCTTCCCACACACAATGTCCTTTAATATCAGTGACCAGATGATTCTCCCTGTCTCCCACAATGACCCAACTGGATGAAGGTACAAAGAAACCATCAAGAAAAGCTGCCAGAGGGTTTATACAGGACAGATAGTACATCAGGTTTAGAAATTTAGCCTTCAGTTTCTTATTGGGTAGCACAATAATATCTATTCTTTTTTCTTTGCAGTTTTTTTTTTTTTGGCCGGGGCTGGGTTTGAACCCGCCACCTCCAGCATATGGGGCCAGCGTCTTACTCCTTTGAGCCATAGGCGCTGCCCAATAATATCTATTCTTTTTTTTCTTTTTTTTGAGACAAAGCCTCAAGCTGTCACCCTGGATAGAGTGCTGTTCCATCACAGCTCACAGCAACCTCCAATTCCTGGGCTCAAGCGATTCTCCTGCCTCCACCTCCCAAGTAGCTGGGACTACAGGCGCCCGCCACAACGCCCAGCTACTTTTTGGTTGCAGCCGTCATTGTTGTTTGGTGCACCCGGACTGGATTCTAACCCGCCAGCTCAGGTGTATATGGCTGGCACCTTAGCCGCTGGAGCCACAAGCCCCAAGCCATCTATTCCTTTTTATAATGGTTTTATTTGAAAAATTATTTGATCATAAGAAAAAAAGCATAGCTGGTAGACTGGACAATGTTGAACAACAGGATACAAAATGCTGCCACAACATATTTGTGTATCAGTTTACTTGCCAAGGCTCACCTATCTGATGAGTCCCCATAGCCCCTTATGAATGTTAGTGTCCTGGGGAGTAGCAGGAGAGAAGGCTGCACTCATCAATAAGCCAGAAGATGAGGGTTTTTGTTTTGTTTTGTTTTTGAGACAGCAAGTCTCAAGCTGTCACCCTGGGTAGAGAGTCGTGGTGTCACAGCTCACAGCAACCTCAAACTCCTGGGCTTAAATGATTCTCTTTCCTCAGCCTCCTAAGTAGCTGGGACTAAAGGCGCCTGCCACAGTACCTGGCTATTTTTTGTTGTTATTCTTGTTGTTGCAGTTGTCATTGTTTTTTCAGCTGGCCCAGGCTAGCCTTGGCGTATGTGGCCAAAGCCCTACCCACTGAGTTATAGGTGCCGCCAGAAGATAAGCCTTGGGTATCATAAAGAAAAAGAGAAAGAAATATAACCTGTATGTACATGTTAAGTCCAAGGGTCAAGTGTGAGGCACCATGCAGTCAAGGGTTTGACTGTGGCAGGTCATCTGCTCCTGAGGCATGGTCTAACAGGGATCCATTTCTCCCTACACTTTTGAGATAGGAGCCTCACTTAGAGAGTGGAGAAAAGCCTTATGGGCTAGGCGGAAAAGAGAGAAAGGCAGAGGGCTTCAGGAGATACGGGCAGGGGTTGGTCACCCACTGGCAGCCTGAAGGGTAGCATCTAGAGCAGTGGTTCTCAACCTTTCTAATGCCGTGACCCTTTAATATAGTTCCTCATGTTGTGGTGACCCCCAACCATAAAATTATTTTCAATGCTACTTCATAACTTTAATTTTGCTACTGTTATAAATTGTAATGTAAATATCTGATATTAGGCGACCCCTGTGAAAGGGTCGTTCAACCCCCAAAGGGGTCGTGACCCACAGGTTGAGAACCACTGATCTGGAGTCTCAGCTGCAGGGAAACCCAGCTTGTCCCCACACATGAATACACAGGGCTAGATAAACCACAATGTGGTGGGAACGGGAGTTTTATTTAGTACACTTACTGCACAAATATACTCTGATTTCCTACAATAGATAACTAGCCTGCCTCTGAAAAACACTGCTAATCCAGAAGTCCTAAAAGAAAAATGGGTTAAATTTGACTACATAATAGTAAAAAGGATCCACTTCCACATGACTGAAAAACACCATGCACAAACATAGGTAAAGTCAGACAATAAATGACAAACTGGGAAAAAATATATTTGAAATTCATAGCATAAATGACTCATCTTACTAAAATAAAGACTCCGGGAAATCAAAGAGAAAAACAACAACAACCCAGAAGAAAATCAGGGTGAAGGACATAAATGGGTATCACAAGAAAAGAAATTCCAAAAGAGGCTCGGCGCCCGTAGTACAGTGGTTATGGCGCTAGCCACATACACCAAAGGTGGCAGGTTCGAACCCAACCCAGGCCAGCTTACCAACAATGACAACTGCAACAAAAAATAGCCGGGCAATGTGGTGGGTACCTGTGGTCCTGGCTACTTGGAAGGCTGAGGCAAGAGAATCACTTGAGCCCAAGAGTTTGAGGTTGCTGTGAGCTGTGACACCACGGCACTCTACTGAGGGTGACATAGTGAGACTCTGTCTAAAAAAAAAAAAAAGGACCTTAAACATAAGAAAAGATGCTCAATTGTGCTCAATTTTTAAAAAGTCAAATAAAAACAACCCTGAAATATCATTTTTCACCAAGTGGAATGTTAAAAAAAAAAAAATCAAAAAATCTGGCAATATCCTTTGTTGGAGAGGTTCAGGGGTTAGGGGTGGGAATACGAAATGGTAAAAGTGCCATGGAGCCAAATGGGAAAGAAATCTATTACCAGGACAAATGAAATTATTCTTCGTCCCATAAGTCCTACTTTCCCATTTCTAGGAATCTGTACTAAAACAATACTGTGCACCGTATCCCAAGAAGCATGTGAATGAAGCTAGTCATTCAGCACTGCTCCCAACAGCAATAGACTCCAAACAGCGCAGGCGTCCATTGGTTGGGAAGGACTTAAACTATACTTCTGAAATTTACTCTGTTGTTATGCAAAGTATGAAAAAATACTGATATAAAAGGATCTTCAGGATATAGCAAGTGAATGAAGCATGATGCTTATGTGTAATAAGAAGATAATATTTGTATTTGGTTGAATCTGAATAAAAAAAAAGACTAGGACACACTATTAAAAATCGTTATCTTTTATTAAAAATGGTTTCCCTGGGGGAAACCAGGATGGATGGGAACGGGAATGGAAACAAGACTTTGGAATGTATCTTTTTGCACCATTTTGATTTCTGAATCATACGAGTATAGCACCTATTCAAAATACTGTATGTTAATAAAAGAACATATCTCTCTGATAAAATGTCAAACTATTATGACTCAGAAGTGGGTTCTGTGACTCATGGAAGGGACTGCGGCACATCCACCCTGGAGCGTCTCCTTTCCCTGCCTGCAGATCCCCTCTGCCCACACGACCAGGAGCCGGGGACTCACGGGGTCTGGCCAGGTATGCTCTATAAACGCTTTCATAGAAGTGGAAGTTTTCGGAACAGAAACAGAACTTCCTCCCAACATGACACCTCATTCTACTACGACTTTCCTCCTGTTGTCTTTGTTTTCCCACCACAGTGTTCAGTGGTGTGACTATCAGACCTAAGAATGCCAGGCAACCCTACCTACAGTTCCCTCATGTGCCTCACATTTTGGGGGTGGTGAGAAAACACATACATAATCTTCGAGGTCATATTGGAGCTTCAGTGCTTACTAGCAGACTCTCGGGCAAGTCAGCACTACTCTGAGCCTTAGTTTCCTCATGGGTAAATGAAGATGACAGTGTTTTCTCACATGCTGTTTTAGTAAGGATTCTAATTTATGCAAAGTGCCCAGCATAGTCTCTGGCACATAATATGGCCTTGGTAAGTCATAATGCTTTTGTTATTTAAAATTTTTCTTGGTTTTGTTCTAAATTCACAATATAAAACTTAGAAAGCAGGCTGGGCACCCTGGTTCACACTTGTAATCCTAGCACTCTGGGAAGCTGAGACAGGAGGACTGGTTGAGCTTAGGAGTTTAAGACCAGTCTGAGCAAGAGTAAGACACCATCTCTACTGAAATAGAAAAACTAGCCATGCATCGTGATGGGCATCTGTAGTCCCAGGTATTCGGGAAGCTAAAGTGGGAGGATTGCCTGAACCGAAGAGTTTGAAGTTGCTGTGAGCTAGGTTGACACCATGGCACTCTAGTCTGGACAACACAGTGAGACCCTGCCTCAAAAAAGAATTAATTAACTAATTAAAATAAAATTTAGAAAGCTATGTTATTTGAAACTTGCCATGTAATACATACAGAAGAGACTTTTACCCCAAGACCCTACATAATCCTGTGAGTAATAAAAATTACACCTAAATTTTTTTAAGAATTCACTATACAAGAAACACTGCTAAATACTTTATATATACTAACACAATTAAACAACACCCATCATACAATTCTATGAGGGAGATATAACACTATTATTATCCCTATTTTACAGATAAGGAAACCAGGCTTGGAGGTTAAGAAACTTGCCCATTATACAATTCTCATGGCTCCAGCTTGTGTCATCACCCCTCAAGAGCCCCAGGTTTGCCTTATAGTGGAGCGCCAGGAGAGAAAATTTCTTTTGGACACTGGAGCAACTTTTTCTGTACTTCTCTCTAATCCTGGTCTTTTATCTCCCAAA
>CAUYRH010045504.1:0-20083 GCA_963574655.1 Perodicticus potto
GGCAGGTGGCACTCGTGCCCCCGCCGCCCCACCCCCCATCTCGCTCGCGGGCCCTCCTTGCCCAGCCCCCCCCCCCCCCCGGTGGCCATGTCCCGTGCCCTGCTCCCGGCCTCCCCACCCCGTGTGGCCATGTCCAGTGTCCAGTGCCCTGCCCCCCCCCAGTGTGGCCATGTCCAGCGTCCAGCACCCTGCCTCTAGTAGGGAGTAGACTCTCGCTACTGCGAATGGAGGATTCTGACACTGAGGGAGCCCAGGCTAGGAGAGGAAATCCAGCCCTGGAGCTCTGGGGCACCCACAGCGTTGAGACTGGCGCCTCTTCTTTGCGGCTAGAGAGGGCATGTGTGACGTGTTTTCATTTGATGGCTCTGTACCCGGGTTACGTAGAAGAGCCTGCAGGAAGGGGGTCTTTCTTCGGCGTTTTGATGGACAGGACACAGAAGTAGACGAGGCTAGAAACTCTGCCTCTGGTGTCTGGGGGCCGTGTTCTACTGCTGGCAGTGGGGGACCCCTCCAGGTAAGAGCTGACGGGAGAGTCAGGCCAGCATGCAGGCCACCTTGTCCTGAAGGCAGATTCTCCAACTGGAGAAGTAAGAGCTCTGCTCCATGGGTGGCCCTCTTGAATTCCTCCTCCTCTGCATATGTGGGGCCTGGGGAAGGACCTCGGGCCCCCTGCCAAGGAGGCTGTGGGGTGATGCAGTGTGAGAGGCGAGACCTCCTGGGCTCAGTCCTCACCTGGGCAGTAGGAATAAGGAATAGTGCAGGTGTTCTAGACTCTTCTTGCTTCCCATGTGAGGCTCCCAGTTCTTCCTGTGGCCCACTGAGGCCCTGCATACACTGTAAAGTGCTAAGCCAGGTGTGCAGGAGAGTCGGCTGACTTACCCTGTGTCCTGCACCTTAAGGGCGTCTTCCAGGAGCACAGCAGGTGCAGGATCTGGGGACAACCAAAGTACATGAGTGCCATTTGCCATGAGTGCCTGAGACCTGAGAGTGTATCTCCCACCTGTCAGTGTCCTCGTGGCCCCAGCTCCTGTCTGTGGATGGATTCCAACAGCCACTGATATGGCCGTTCCCAGGAGAGTGACAGCTCTGTGTGGGGAGACTTGGGGCTCAGGGCCCGTAGTGGGATCATTTTCCGTAGCAAGTGTGTGGCAGCCAGGCCCCAAGTATACATCAAACACAATGGACATGAGGGCTGAGGCTTCTGGTGGCTCCGTTTTTATGATGCAATGCTTCCTGAGGTGGAGGGCTAATGAGATCTCCTGTGCTAATGAGACCACAGGCTAAGGGGACAACAAGGTCTTAATGAGATCGTGGGTGTGTTGTTACTAAGGCTTAGTCTATGAGGAGATGAAGTAATCACTCACATGTGCACTGAGCCTGTAATGAAATGGGGCAAGCGCTGTTTTTTGGATGTTAGCAAGGTGGAATTAGCCTTCTCCCCTCTCGCTTTCAAGTGGAAGCTAATCTGTGCAGCCGCCCTGGACATGGGTGTGTGCTTCGGCTGGGCGCTGCCGCGGGTAATGACCATGAACAGCCGCTCTCAGCACGGAGTGTCTGCTGTCCGTGTTCACAACTGTGGTAATTCAAGGTCCTTGGCTTCTGTGATATCTGCTCAACTCTGGGTACAAGTCCTGGCAACATTCCAAAGACTTTCTAAACTTGTAAAAACCATCCGATTTTGTACAGACCCAGCACTGCTGCCCACATTTTGCTGTAGAATCTGTTTTCTGACTCGGTGCCTGTAGCACAGTGGTTACAGTGCCAGCCATGTGCACCGAGGCTGGTGGGTTAGAACCCAGGCCAGGCCTGCTAAACAACAGTGACAACTGCAACAAAAAAATAGCCAGGCATTGTGGTGAGCACCTGCAGTCCCAGCTACTTAGGAGGCTGAGGCAAGAGAATCACTTGAGCCTAAGAGTTGGAGGTTGCTGTGAGCTGTGACACCATGGCACTCTACCCAGGGCAACATAATGAGACTCTGTCTTAAAAAAAAAAAAAGAATCCACGTTTTCCCCATGAGGCCACTTACTTGTCCTCGCCTCCCCATCCCCCCAAAGCAAATGCTGCCGCCAAGTCTTAGATCCTAAAACCAGATCCCCGGGTGTGCCGTGGAGATAGTCTGACCCTGAGAGCAGTTGTAAGGTAGCAACCTGCCGGCTGCCCGGACATGCTGGTCATGAGTCAGTGACACGCCTGTCACCCTGAGGTGTCTTGATTTCACAGGCAGGTCTGGCACTCTGTGTCCTGTGTGCAGTTTTAGCTAAAACTCTCCTAAGCCCTTGGGTTTCCTTTCAGGAGGTAGCTTGAGCTGAGCTCAACTGTTCCCTCTGCCTCACTCCGTCCGGCTCTATGGGTTTGCATTCACCCCGGGCTTCCTGGTGTAAAGCCCTTACTCTGACCTAAACCACATTTGTAGATTGATGCAGATATTGGGGTTCTCAATGCACGTATCCTAGCAACGTGAGTCTGCCCCACCCCTATCCCATCTGTCCCAATCTTACAGAAGTCTGGTCAGCTAGAGATAGCAGCCTGGGGCGACGGCTTCCAATCTGCTCCCCCAGGCAAGTGCCAGGGTCTCCGTGAGAGCATCTAATTGCCCAGGGACAGCACGGTCTCTGGATGGTTTTATCCCTGAGTGAGTGGCCCTGCCTGTGAGCAGGGCAGGAAGCTGTGTACCACCCCCGTGGCCCATCTCAGGCTGTCATTTTCCCTCCTGTCTGAGCTGGACAGACGTATTTGTAGCAGAGCCTCTGAGCCAGGTTCCTGGGTGAGCCCCATCTCAGGACCCGGATTGTTATGTGCTGGGCACACATTCCCAGTCAGTGTCCAGGACTCAGCCAGCAGAGCAAACCACTGCCCTAACGTGTGACCCAGTCACCTCATTTGGAAATGACATTGTTACTTCACTGAGGAAAGGGTGAGTTTGCGTCACACAGCATCCCTTTCCCGAAGGAAAACTGGGAATGTGGATGAAAAGCAGGGAGCTCGAGCAGCTTTCTGACCTCGGTGATGACGGCAGCCCTTTGCCTGACGAGAGCGCCAGGCAGCTTGCACTGTGCCCAGCACTGGGCAAGTGTTTGACAAGAGTTCTCGTATTTGTTCATCACAATGCCCCACTAAGTAGGTTTGCCATTCTCCCCATTTTACAGATGAGGAAACTGAGGAACAGGGAGGTTTGGAAACTTGTCCAAGGTCACACAGAACAGATAGAGACAAATTCCAGCCAGGCACTCTGACTCCAGACCCCACGCCCTTAGCTAGAAGGGTCTGAACGGTGGATAGTCTCCTGAGTAAGGCTGAGTCTGTGAGCTGGGTTTGGAGCCAGGGAAAAGCCTCTGTAAGTCGGGTGTGAGGTGCAGGGCTGGCCATCCCCGCTCTCCTTCTGAGACACCACATTTAGTCAGGTACCAAATGTGGCCACGGCCCTCTCTTCCTCCTGGGACCTGACGTGTCTGGTTTATCTGGGTGTTTAGGTGCCAAAGGCCTCAGAGGGATACCAGGATTCCCGGGAGCTGATGGAGCACTGGGGCTCAAGGGCTTCCCAGGAGATCCAGGTCGTGAAGGGTTCCCAGGACCCCCAGGTAAGTCAGGATGGGACCCCCATTCAGCCCGAAGGCCCAGGAAGCAGCTGACTGGATGCCTCCCGACATTTAGAAGCAGTTTCAACACATGCTTGATGATGGTTTTGTGCTTGTTCTTAGAAGATTAAAAATTCTTAACTTTTCATCATTAATACTCTGCTAGTTTTGCAGAAATACCTGCGAATCTCTTAGGAAACAAAGAGGTCTTGCAGAAACATTGTCCTTTAATGGTTGACATTAAACATCCAAGGACCGCATGTCACTGTCCTGGGAGAGGACCCAGTAGGCCTCACGGAGCGCACAGGCACAGGGTGCTGCACCTTCTGTGTCTTTGGTCTGTCCCCACAGGATCAGCCTGAGCTGATCAGCTGTCCCACCACAGGGCCCCTCCTCCAGCACACAGCCCAGGGGGCTGTGACTGTCAGCATTGGGATCGGTCCTGAGAGGGGAGTGGCTTGAGATCATTTGACTGAGGGGCACTGAGGAAAGGCAGGTGACAGTGAGTGTCTCTGAGCCCACATATGGGGTTTGGCAACTTTCTCAGTGAATAGACAGAGGCTGTCAACTCCTTTTTGAAGAGTTTCAAACTGATGGATGACCCAGGGTTGGCCCAGCGCCACGTTCCAGGGAGGCAGGTTTGTCTTTTCCGCCCCCTGGGACTCCACTGGCCACGCATCTCTGCACCTCTGCAGCTCTGCACACTCAGCTGCACGGTCCTGTCTGCTCTTTGGGCATTATGTACAAAACACGGAGCCCACGAACTACGAAGATACGTGCGGGGAGCAGTTGGTTCCTGAAGCCTCATCCACCTTAGCTAGTGTGAGGGTGAGGGGCCAGCCAGTGAGGGGCCAGCCAATGGCCTCCTTCCTAGTGGAGGGAGGAGGCCAGCCAGTGGCAGCAAGTTCACTGATGGAAGAGCGGGAGGTGAGAGCTGTGGGCTCCAAGGTGAGCAGCAGCGACAGCCCTGAGTCCAGGGAACGCAGTCCGGGGACGCCACAGCCAAGTTATCACTCTCTCTGGCGTCTTCCCACCCCTTCTCTCAGAACAGCGTCCTGCTGCCCTGTGCTTTGAGGGCATTTTGTTTGTGTCTCTTTCTAGGGTTCGTGGGACCCCGAGGATCCAAAGGCACACTGGGCCTTCCCGGCCCAGATGGATCCCCAGGTCCCATTGGTCTGCCGGGACCAGCTGGGCCCCCAGGGGACAGGGGCCTTCCTGGAGAAGTCCTGGGAGCCCAGCCCGGGTCTCGAGGAGACGCAGGACTGCCCGGACATCCTGGGCTGAAAGGCCTCCCTGGAGATAGAGGGCATCCAGGATTCCGAGGTGAGTCCCATACCAGGGGGAGCGGGGCCGGGTGGTGTCGGCTGGAGGGTAAAATGCAGGCAGGGGCGCCCCTGTGCCAGGCCATCCACATCACTCCTGGACATAAGGTGCAGCCCAGCGACCTCTTTGGGGACTGAGCTGTGCCCCAGCATCACCCTTCCTGGTAATACTTGGATTCGCTCATGGAGGCGGGTGGAACACGTCTCGGTGTGTCTGCCGTCCATCTGTTCTGCCACCCACCTGTGTGAATCCCGCCCCATGATCTGTTACATGTGGGTTCTTCTGGAAATTGGTTTTTTGTTTGTTTGTTTGTTTTTGAGACAGAGTCTCACTATGTCACCCTCGGTAGAGGGCCGTGGCATCACAGCTCACAGCAACCTCAAACTCCTGGGCTTACACGATTCTCCTCGGCCTCCCAAGTAGCTGGGACTACAGGCACCGCCACAACACCCGGCTATTTTTTAGTTGCAGTTGTCATTGTAGTTTAGCTGGTCCAGGCCGGATTCGAACCCACCAGCCTTGCTTTGTGTGCCTGGTGCCGTAACCCCTGTGCTACGGGTGCTGAGCCTGGAAGATGTTTTTAAAACTTAATTTCCTATAGGCTTCAAAATGTTTAAGCTTAAAAACAGAAAGTGGCAGGAGGTTTCCTTGTGACACTTTACTCCTTTTCCTGGAGGTTTCACTCTGTGATGAGCTTCCTGCCTTGCTCAGGCAGGATATGTGGTTTGGTAAAAATCCTAGTTTTCAAAGCATCAAAGCTCCATGGAACTATTTCAGTTTCCATCCAGTTCACCACTGGGATCAATCACCATGGGAGCAGCGCGCCCACGGCCGACGGGCTGGCTGCAGGGTGGATTAGGAAGGCAGGCCAGCGTTTCTCCTAATAAAGCAGTTTCACAAAGGCCACAGACAGCTGTTTAACTGAGGGAAGCTAATTGTTAGGACTTGTTCCCTTTTAAACAAATGTTCCATAAATGGAAACTGCTCCAAGGAAATGATCCCTACCAACAACTGAGGAGGCAGAGCGCCCTGCTGCCTGGGTCTGCAGGGCGGCCCCTGGAGCCGCAGTGCCCAGCTCTCCCTCCCAGAACTGCTCCCCACAGCTTCTCTGCGGTGGAAAGGAAACGGGGTGTGGGGCACGCTCAGTGTGCCACAGGAGGGGGTGTTCCTGCCATCCTTTTACGTGTTTGCAGCAAACACTTCTAAATGGCAAATGCTCAAAATATAATGTCAAGTGAGAACAGCTAGACTGAAAATGTACTCGCAACTTTATGGTTTCAGATATTTGTTTCTAGATGTATTAATAGGAATAGAAAAAGGCAGGAAGGGAAGACCTGGAGATGCTGGTTACTATCCCTGGGTGACAGTGGGAGTTACTTTGATGTTATCCTTCGGGCTTCTCTGTATGTTCCGGATTTTCCACAATCCAGAAGCATTAAAACCATTTTTTAAATTTAATTTTTAATTGAAATCATAACTATATACATTTATGGGGTACAGTGTGATGATTTGATATACAAGATATACAAGCACCATATTTGTAGAACAGGTGTGTAGAGGTCGATGTTTGTGCTGAGCAGGGCAGACTCAGCCCCTCACTCTTGTCTCTGGTGCCTGCAGGGAGCCAGGGGATGCCAGGAATGCCGGGATTGAAGGGCCAGCTGGGCTTCCCCGGACCTTCCGGCCAGCCAGGACTGCCTGGGCTTCCAGGACAACATGGATTCCCTGGACTTCCTGGCCAAGAGGGGCCCTTGGGGCTGCCAGGTTCCCCCGGACTCGGAGGTGAGACTCCAGCCCCCAACCCTGGGGGTCCTCACTGTACGGACAGTGAACTGTAGTGCCTCGCCCTGGACACCAAGCGGCTTCTGCAGACGGCTGTGGAGAGCAGCTCCGTCTTTGTGTCTGTTAGATACGCTGGGGATTAGGCGAAACAAGAGAAATTCCTACTGCAGAAGTTCCAAATCCCTGCTCTGATTTGGAGAGGAGAAATGGTTTCCTGAAAGAGCATAAGCTGGGAGCAAAGAAAGAGGATACTTAGGAAAGCCTGGGGCAGGTGGGCAGAGGGAGCAGCGAGGAGCCGCAGCTGGAGGGCGGGAGCCACTGGGGACGGCCGCCTTACAGAGGCCACGACGGCACTGGGGGCGCTGCCTGCTGCCTGCCAGGGGTGCCGAGCCCACCAGCGCCAGGCAGAACCGCGGCCCCGGTCTCTGCATCTACTGGGCAGGGGAAACGCTAAGTACAGTTTTGCTTTTTGTCTTGCCCATTAAGAACACTTTCTTATAGAAGTGTCCCCTGCCATCGCTGTCATGTCACCTAAAGACACTGTAGCACTGAAAACCGAAAAAGACACAATTGCCCCATCACCACTTAAGAGCCCCCCGTCTTACTTCTCTGGTTTGCCAGAGTCAGGCGACATCTCTCCTGGGGACCTCTGCCGGTCTGTGCTGGGCAACCCTTATGCCACACGCTGCCCAAACATCAACCAGCCACGTCTGTGCATATGGGCCTTCAGCACGTGGGGCCTCACCTGGGTCCAAATGCAAGGCTGGACGGGGCTGAGGCCAGATCCCCAGGCACCATGCTGGCCACACAGGGCCACAGACCCTGGCGGGAGGCTAAGGCCTCCATTTCTGTATTTGCAAGGCCTTGCCAGCCCCCAAATAGTGCATGTCAACACAAGCCATTGCATAGTGCATGAAAGACCCAGGGAAGCTTCCTCTTAAAGGAGCCCACACTTTAGCTGGGGAAAGAGTCACACACATAAAAAGGTTCAGGGCAGGATGGTGGGTGAGCGGACGGGGAGGACCCAGTGTCTGAGGAGGCAGGGGGTGGGGGACATGACTGGAACAGGGCCGGGGCTTTCTAGGGAGGACGCAGACCTGCCTCTCTGGGGCCCCAGTCCCTCAAGCCAGCTAGGGAGAGGGGCTGCATTTGAGGAGGACACTGGTAGTCCTGACAGTGAGATCAGACCAAAGTTTAGGGAGCACTGAATGCCAAGGTAAGGAGGTAGCACCCTCGGCAAAGGGGGCTGCTCGCATTTTTAACAGAGAAGAAAGGATTGGAGGAAGCTGGCGGGCAGCTGACCAAGAAGGGAGCCTGGAGGGCAGTGGTGAAGTCCAACAAGAACGAGATTGAGATTGAGGTAGAAGTGGGAGGCCAGAGGTGGCTGCGGCAGCCAAGTGTGAGCTGGGGCCTTCCCCAGAACTGACCCTCGACTGGAGCCACAACAGCCGGGAGCCACAGGCGGGCTCTTGACTGACCTGGTGGCCACACTCCAGCAGGGTTGGCAGGGCCCCCCTCCCTGCCCCTCAGCTTCCAAGGGCGAGAGGCTGGCGTGGAGAGAGTCACAGTGACCTGGCCCTGGGGTGGCTCGGCCTCTCCGGAAGGCCAGCCCTGTGTGATCTCTACATCTCCAGCTACACCGAGGACTCCCACCTATGGTGGCAGTTTCCATTTCCCTTTCCAGAAGGTTTTCTTGTTAAAAAGTTGATGCCTGACCAGCACCAGAAGAGCCTTTTTCTGTGTGTTCGTCTGTCTTCTGATTTGCTTTCTCCTTCCTGGCAGGTCTTCCTGGGGACCGAGGGGAGCCCGGGGACACAGGCGTCCCCGGCCCAGTGGGCATGAAAGGAGTCTCTGGTGACAGAGGAGATGCTGGGCTGCCTGGCGAGCGAGGCCATCCGGGAAGCCCAGGATTCAAGGGAATGATCGGGATGCCTGGCACCCCTGGGCTGAAAGGTGAGTGTGCAGCGTGACTAGGGAGCCACTGTTCGGGTGTCGGGTGGGCAGGCTGGCCAGGGGCAGCTCTGTGGGTCATCTCCCTGGGCCACCAGAGTGTGGCTCAGTTTGCTACTCACGCAGGAGGGGTGGGTGACACCGTGTACACACGTGTGGGACCTTTGTGCCTCAAAAACACACTTCATTGATCCACCAAGAGAGACTGCTCCTGCCTGGGAAACAGCTTGTCTCTGCAGAGGTAATTTGTGGAGAGGCCCACTCAGGAGGCTGGACTCAGACCTAGAGGCTGTGTGGTGGATACCAACCAAAGCAAAATAGAAATGCCCAGGCACCGGGCAGGGTTTTTGTGCACAAACTGCCAAACTAGAGGCAGCGCCCTCAGCTGTGAATGTGGCTGGAGGGTGTTGTTCTGTCTCCCCACTCGCCCGTCAGGTTCCCACTCTGGGGGCCGTGTCCACACTGCTCTCCAGCCCCATGTTCCTCTCTAGCTCTCCAGAGGGGCCCACACCCCTCCATCACCTTCAGATTCTCTCCTGGTCTTCCTGCCTCACCTCTGTATGTCCAGTTGGAAGATGACAGAGGCCATCAGATAAGGTCACTTGCAGATGGTGTCCTTGGAAATCCTGCTTCACGTTCAGAATCTTAGCATCTTCTCAAGCCACTCGCCCTGCCAAGGTGGCTGGGGCCGGCGAGTACATTGCCTCCTGCGTGTGACTCACACCTGACCAGTGCTTTTCTCTTTCCTCTGAAGGAGACAGAGGCTCCCCTGGGATGGATGGTTTCCAAGGCATGCCTGGCCTCAAAGGAAGGTCTGGGTTTCCAGGAAGCAAAGGGGAGCCTGGATTTTTTGGAGTTCCTGGTCTGAAGGGTCTGGCTGGCGAGCCAGGTGTTAAAGGTATGCCCTCCCGGGGTCCCCCACGTGGGGTTGACAACCGCTTTCATGGTGCATCAACACTGCTCAGAACAGATCCTGAAGAATCCAGCAATCCAGGAGACCCCAAATTGGAAGCTGCTATACATATTAAAAAACAAACAAACAAACCAAACCTCAAAGACTTCATCCCCGTTCCAATACACTGGCAGTGTTATAGGGGAATAGTATCCAAAAGGAACTCTTGAGAATAGAAATGACTACAGCCATTAAGAATTAGATGTGTATAGAAATGATATTTCACTGTGACTAGACCACTGTCAGCACGAAGAGGGGGCCAGGTGACAGGCAGGCGAATTCCAAGAGAAGGGAGCCACCTGGGCTCGGGAGGACACAGTATTCTGGGGCAGGGGAGCCAGCACCATGCCAGACAGATCATCACCCGGGAAGGAGGCAGGTCCCACACACTGACGTGGGCAGGCAGCTGGACACCCAGAACGTGGGCGCCTTATTCCCTGAGTTCAGTACTAACAGGCCACGTGCTTCTTTTCAGACACCTGTGTTCTGAAAGAATCACATGGATTCTAGAAACATCTTTACTAATAGCGAGTGTGTGGAGGATGCAGAGAAACGGAGACCTCACTCTGCTGAGGATACAAAATGGTGCAGCCAGTGAGGAAATGTGGGAGAGCCTCCATTTCTCCACTTCCTCCACACACTCGCTATTAGTAATGATGTGTCTAGACTCCAAACTGCAACAAAAAAATAGCTGGGCGTTGTGGGGGCGCCTGTAGTCCCAGCTACTCCGGAGGCTGAGGCAAGAGAATCACCTAAGTCCAAGAGCTGAAGGTTGCTGTGAGCTGTGACGGCACGGCACTCTACTGAGGGCAACAAAGTGAAGACTCTGTAAAAAAAAAAAAAAATTAAACCTGGAGCTACCCAGAAATTCTTCACTCCTAAGTGAAGGTAATTGAAAACATGTCCAGAGAAAACAGTGTGCAGGGACGTTCATAGTGGCATTATTCATAATAGCCCAAACGGAGACAGCCGGAAGTGTGAGGGAACGGAGGGGGTGTGGGTGCGTCCCCTGGGGGTGAGCCTTGAGAACATCACAGCACGTGTGTCCAGAGCCGGCACATCTACGGAGATAAGAAAGTAAATTAGCAGTTTCCTGGGACTGAGAGGGGAGGGAGCGTGGTGGTGACTGTTGATAGGTCAGGGTTGCATTTTCTGTGATGAAAATGTTCTAACGTCAGAACATGGTGATGCCTGCACAGCTCTGTGAACTCGAAACCACGTTCAGGGGAGTTGTATGGTGCATGGCTCATATGCCAACCAAGCTGTTCAAAAACAACCTTAATTACCCCAGAGAGTTATAGCTTTTACATATTTTCAGCAAAATAGAAATTGCAATCTAGGGTACTGATCTTATTCAAGATCTTTACTCACACTTGTTTTCAGATAATCTGTATGTCAACTTAGAGATTTCAGGCCATCAAGCAAACCACAATATTTTAAAATTAAATTAAATGTAATCGCCCTTGGTGGCCGCATCATTTTCTCGCCAGCTCCACTGTACGTTTTCCTGGAGCCTCCCCACAGTAGGGTAGCCTAATGGGCCCCTGTCCCAACACTGGACACCAAGTGCTCCAAGGACAAGGTGGATTTATGGTGTTGAGCCCCCTGAAATCTAGCCCAGCACTAAATACTGCTTAAATGCTTGAGGAATGGAGCTAAACTTCCATTTGGCCACATTCCACTTAATCCTCCAATCAAGGCAGATTCCAGAGCAGTATCAGCCCCCGGAACCTACCACACAGTCTCCGGCCAGTATGCAGCCTCCGGGGCCTCACCCTACGGGGTTCATTAGCACCTCAGGAGCACACCAGAGCGTTCCCTGCCACATTCTGCCAGCTGGTGACGGTCACCTCCCCACTCCAGTTGCCCTTTGGGGAATCCAGGCATTCACCAGCAGGCCTCGTGGAGGAAGGGTGCTGAGCCAGCCTCGCTCCTCACTTCAGCCTCCTGCTGTGATCATGTCTGATATCTGCCTCGTTAGGGCTCACATAAAAAATAACACCTGGGAGGAGGGGCAGGTGCCACGTGGAGACCACGCTGGCTGTGGAGGAGGGGCAGGTGCCACATGGGGACCACACTGGTGTGGAGGAGGGGCAGGTGCCACTTAGGGACCACTCTGGTTGTGACAGTCCCCTCCCTGCATCTCATCAGCCCTGGGAGGGCGCAGGCTTCGGAGGCTGGTGGCAGAGGCTAAGAGGCTTTCTCCCCCTGTGCTCACCCACGTGGCCTGGAGCCCACAGGAAATGACAGCATCTGTTCCCTTCTAGGCAGCCGAGGGGACCCCGGCCCCCCAGGAGCGCCTCCCGTCTTCTTTCCAGGAATGAAAGACATTAAAGGGGAGAAAGGAGATGAAGGGCCCATGGGGCTGAAAGGCTACCTGGGGTTGAAAGGTGAGAGTCTGGCTTCTGAGCCCCTACCCTGTACCCCTGCCACTCTCCAGCAATACCCCTGCACTTTGCCAGTCTTAACTTAGGTTTCTCGTCTCTGGGCGCCCTGGCGTCTCCACAGCGGGGCTCACAGTTGTCCTCTGATGCAGAGTACCTTTGCTTTCCTTTTTTAAAGTTTACAGCACTTGGACCTGCAAAATGCAAGCAGACTGAGACATTGAAAATGTGGGGAGGGAATGGGAGGAGCTTTATCCTCACCAGCACCACACACCTGGGTCTCCCCACAGGTATCCAAGGAATGCCGGGGATCCCTGGGCTGTCAGGAATCCCTGGGCTACCCGGGAGGCCCGGCTACATCAAAGGAGCCAAAGGTGACATCGGAGTCCCTGGCGTGCCTGGTCTGCCAGGATTGCCCGGGCTGAGTGGCCCCCCTGGAATTATAGGGTTCCCAGGGTTCACAGGAAGCCGGGTGAGTGCGTCATTTGCTGAACTTGTTCTTGTGAGCTCCTCTTCCCTTCGCTCTTGGTGAAGGCCCTTTGGTCCGGCATTTACTGGGGTGAGAGTGACTGGCGACAGGTTCAGAGTCAGCCTCTCAGGCTGTCCTGGGTCCACAGAGCAGTCGGAGGAGGTGCCGGGCCTGCACCACGGCACTCAGAACACCCACCTGCTGCTCTTGGCCCTCTTGTGGAATCATGGTGTCCACATTTTCTCAGAGGAGCCTGGGGAGAACAAAACCTGAATTTGTCACATGTGTGAACCCAGCGCGGACACAGGTCAGGCAGCGACTGACTTGCTCCTTCACACAGCAGACGTGTTTTGAGCACTTACTGTGGCCGAGGCTCTATCGCGATGGTGACAGTGGTGAGCCCTGATCCGGGGTCGGGCTCTGCCCTCGCCACACCTGCAGGATAGTGGCTCCCTTCTGTACTGAGCCAGTGTAGACCATGTGTGACGTGGCGCAGAGGCCCCACAGACTGCACCTCGTGGAATTCTGCCTTCACACCTTCATTGGAAAGCCTCAACCCTACACAGGCCTCAAAGCTGTCATTTCTGCCACCTGCAGTGGGGAAGTTGGAAGGTCTAGCCACCTTGGTGTGACCTGTGGTGACAGGTTCTGGTGCCTGTCTGTCAGGCCCAGCCAGGGCACGGAGCTCTCCCAGAGTCTGTCTCTCACTGCTCCCAAAGTCTGCAACTGTGGATATCCCCTGTCAGTCTGCGTGCAGCTGGTGAGATCACTTTAAAAAAGGACACGTGAGTGGTGCCTGTAGCTCAGTGGTTAGGGTGCTGGTCACATATGCCAAGGCTGATGGGTTCAAACTTGGCTGGGGCCAACTGAAAATAACAATAAGTGCAACAAAAAAACACCTGGGCATTGTGGCGCGTGCCAGTAGTCCCAGCTACCTGGGAGGCTGAGATAAGAGAATCGCTTAAGCCCAAGAGTTGGAAGATGCTGTGAGCTGTGACGCCATGGCACTGTACCCAAGGTGACAAAGTGAGACTCTGTCTCAAGGAAAAAAATTAGACACGTATGTCCACCACAAGACATGTATGATGATGTTCACAGCATCTTTATTCATAAAAAGCATAAAACTGAAAAACAGCCAAGTGCCCATGAACAGGGAAAGGAATAAACAGACACGTTATGTTCAGACAATGGACTTGTATTCAGCAATAACATGAGGTTACTGATAAACTCAACAACCATCTGCCTGAATTTAACATACTTTTATGTTGAACAAAATAAAGCAGAAACAGAAAAGTACATATGATACAATTCCATTTATGTCAAGTCCACGAACTGACAAGACTGTTTGACGGAGGTGTCAGGGAGTGGCCCCTTGGCGGGTGACCAACCAGGAACTTGATAGGAGGCTGGAAATGTTCTGGCTTTACCTGGGGAGCACGTGAGTGGCGCTTCACTGAGCTGTGCATTTACGATTGGTGCGTTTTACTGTGTCGGTTATGCCTCAATACATTTTGAGAAAGAAACCAGATCAATATCTAAACAAGGTTGCCACCCATGGGCATCGTGCCCCAGGCTCCCAGAAAAGTGGCTGTGTGAAAGGTTCAGAGCTCGAGTGCAGTCCTGCCTGGGCACTGACACTGCGGTCCTGAGATCCCTGGGTCGATGCCAACGCAGAGACCACTGGCACCAAGAACCCTCAGCTCAGAACCCTCGCTCTCCCTCTGGGGAGGAGGCCACTTCAGAGAGGAAAATTGGTTTCCGTGGCGTCACCGACTGACCCAGACGCCATCCCGGTCCATGAGCAGACAACATCATTCTAGAGCGGCCTCCCTCTCCCACAGATGACGGTGCACTGCAGGGTCTGTTTTATGACCTAGAGGACAAACTCCACAGTCTGGCACCCAGGTTGATGTCCTGGTCCTGCTACTCGCTGGCTGAGCGGCATTAAGTGAATTCCTGACCCTCTCAGAGCCTTGGCTCCCCATCTGTCACGGGGTCAACGTGGGGCTTAGACAAGCTGTGGGGGGAATCCAGCAGGACGCCTGTGTGACACCTGCAGAGTCATCACTGCCACCAACGTGGTCTGCTCTGCGCCGCGGCTCAAGTTGCCAAGCGTGTTCGTGTTTGTCACCTTGCAGTTGGATAAGGACAGAGAAGCAGACCACCCCCCACACTGTGCTGATGAGCTCTAGGCCTTACACAATGACAAGATCACAAACCTTGAGTGTTGTTTTTAGCATATGGAGTAGTGAAATAAATATGCTGACTCCTCAAAATTATGCTCATTCCACTAAGGGTCTTCTAAGACGGTTTCCTGTTTGACTTACAGGGTGAGAAGGGTTCTCTGGGGAGAGCAGGCCTTTACGGCGAAGTCGGTGCTACTGGTGAATTCGGTGAGTGTTGCCCTCACAGGGACAGCCAGGCGTCCACAGCTCAGCCCAGCCCTGAGGGCTGTGGGCCCTGCAAGTGCTGCTGGTTATCCTGAAGCACCTTATTCTCGTGGAGACTTCAACACAATAGAAGTTCTCAAACTAACCACCTCCCCATAAGAAGACTGATTCTTCACTGTCTTTTTTGCATGGCACAGGTGATATTGGGGACACTGTGGACTTACCAGGGCGGCCAGGCCTGAAGGGGGAACGTGGCAGCGCTGGAACATTAGGTACATGGGTTTCCCTTTCTTCGGCTCAGCCACAGCCCCAGTGCTGGCCTGTGTGTGTCAGGTTTTGTGACTACCGCAGAGAACCTTACAGAGAAGGGCTAAAGTCTTCAAGCCCAATGTGCAAGAAAGACTGTCATTTTTAATTCAATGAAACCTGAAGATAAAGTCAGGAAATTCCTGTGTCTCTGCAGCTGGACGGGAGTGAGTTAGGATGGCACATCAGGGCAGGAAGAGTAACCAGGGACCAGGGCTTCTGGCCACCTTGGGCTGCCCGGCCCTGGCTGTGGAGGGGGTGGGATGGCTCAACTTCTAAAGCCTCTTTTCTGAGCATCACTGCAGTTCAACCTCTAACTTCCTGCCTGTGTCTTTCTGGGGGGCAGGGTGGACCCCACACTGCTCATGTTGCCTGGAGTTCATGTCCTTCCGGGGCAGTCCTGGTGGTGGGGGAGGGTTATCCAGTAGGCACAAAGCCCCAGATGACATGATGTCTGTGGTTACAGGTCCAAAGGGATTCTTTGGAGAGAAGGGGACAGAGGGTGACATCGGCTTTCCTGGGATAACAGGCATGCCTGGAGTTCAAGGCCCTCCAGGGCAGAAAGGACAGACAGGTAAACTTCTGTGACCCACAGGCTGCCCACATGGGCAGCCTCCCAGGCCCCAGAACAGAGGGTCTGGGCGTGCCTGTTCCCTGTGTGTTTCCACCTGCTCAGACTGGGATGCTCACTCCTGTGTGCCGCTCACTCCCCAGCCCAGGCCGGGGTGCCTGAGCACTGAGCAGGGGACACAGGAGCTGAGGAGAAGTGTCTCTGTGGCCTTTGTCACACCTTTGAATGTGCAGCTGTCCACACAGAGCCCTGAGCTGCTGGAGAAAGTGAACTGTGGGCAGGCTCAGGCTCTGGGCACCTGCCTTGTTCTGTTCAGCACCTGCAGGCTCTGAGGCGGCTACGGGAACGACAGGAGAAAAATTTAAAAACACACAGTTATTTTCCCTTTGACAAGGCTGCCCTAATTCTGTTGAACTTGAATGTGGGGGTCCAAGGGCACAGCAGGCCCAGCTGAAGGAGAGCTCTAATCTCCCCCAGACTCGATGCTCAGGCCCTCAGCTCCTCCCACAACACACCTGCCCCTCCAGCCCCACCCAGGGCAGGTGTGCAATCCCCCCCCCTACGCTGCCCAGGCTTCATGCTGCATTTCTCCCCACCCCCCAGGCTTCCCGGGGCTAACAGGGCTGCAGGGGCCGCAAGGAGAGCCCGGCCGGATCGGACTGCCTGGCAGCAAGGGTGAAGACGGCTGGCCCGGGGTGCCCGGCCTACCAGGTGAGGTGGCACAGAGCACACAGCCTCCCCGGGCACTTAACAGGGACACGAGCAGGTAGCTGTGGCAAGCATGCCCACACAGTTTGCAGTCATCCCAGGCAATCAGGAAAGAGACAGGCATACTCACAAAAGCAACATTTTGCCTCCCAGAAGGGTGCCTGAAAGCTCCTGGGAAGGCCTCACGGTCCCCTTGTGGTCCTTGGTCGGGAAGCACAGGCCAGACGAGGGACAGCCCGAGAGTGTGTCATTCTGCGGCAGGCTCCCCTGCTGCCCATGAAGCAGGCCCTGGGGAGCCCCCACAGGCTTCAGAGCCAAGGGGGGCTCTTCACTCTTCACCTCCACACTCTGGCCGAGCTGCCACCCTCTTGCTGGCCTACGTTATTGTCCGTCCTCAGAAATCCAGAAGAAATGGAAATAACCTCAGGCTGTTTGTTCTAAGCACAGCTTTCACAAATCAAATGTCTACCAGTGACCAGGAGTCAGGAGGAGTCAACAGCGAGTCACCTCCCAGGCCCCTTCTGGCTCTAGCAAGTCCGTAAAAAGGATTCTGTAAAAACTTTGTTTAAGGGCAGTGGTTTCCTGAGTACCTCGTGACCAGCTGACATGTCCCGTAAATTAAGTATGCAGGTTAACACCCTCCTTTGTCAGGACTCAGCAGAATTGTGTAGGTGACAGCCCTACACATGCAGTAACCAGAAGTGAAACCTCACAGGTTTCCCCGGAAGCCGAGGGATCGGCGGGTTACACGGCTTGCCAGGCACCAAAGGCTTTCCAGGATCCCCAGGTACTCTGCGGCTGCCCCAGCCTGGGGTGGAGGGTGGGGGGGCTGCCGGGTTTGCCACACTGCATACGGGCTCATCAACAGGGAGCTACCCTGGGGGTCCCTGGGGAGGAGAGTCTATATACCTCTAGTCTATATAAAGGGGGCTGCACTGGGGGTCCTGGGGGGAGGGTCTGTATTCCCAGGTGGCTGGCTGCACTGGGGCTAGGGGGAGGTCTGCATACCCGAGGGGCTGCACTGGGGGCTGTGGTTCTGAAGACAGCTGAAGTGTAACCCAAAAGTCTATTCCTTGGAATCAAAATTAGTGTTGAATGGACCCCTCAAGGCTTGTAGAGAGAACAAAGCTGGTGCTTTTTCAGCAGCACTGTGGAAACATTTGGGATGCACTAAAGGCTCCCTGTCCAGGGTGACATTTGACATCCTTGTTTCATGGGCACAAGGAAGACAGTGCGTTCTGGCCGCCCTGGGGTTCTGGAGGTCAGAGACTGGACAGCAGCACACTGGCCCAGCCATGTTCTGGGAGGGCCCTTCCCGCTGTGCCCTCACAGGGCAGGAACAGCACTGCTCTCTCTTTTCACAAGGACTCAAATCCCATCATAGGGGCCCCACCCTCATGGCCTCTTTGGAACCTGATGGCCTCCCAGAGTCCCCACCTCCAAGTGCTGTCACATTAGCTTTAGGGCTTCAAACTTATGGATTTGGGAGGCGGACATACCTCAGTCTGTGGCAATGACACACCAGTTTTTTGTTCCATGGGAAAAATGAAGTGGCATATTTTAATAGCATTTGTTTTGCTGCTTTTATTAACTACTCTAGCACATTTTTTTCTCTGAAGAGGGAATATGAAGTCCCATTATTTCTGAAATCCAGTGACAGAATAAGACTGGCACCATTGCCTCTCTGAGCTGTCGTACTGCCATCCAGATGGCGACGGAGTCTTCCTGCAGGGAGGTGCCTCCAACTCGGCCCCCCAAGAAGCTGAGGTGGCACCGGGGGCAGTAGGGAGCTCTCGCAGCTTCTTCAAACTTCTTTAAGTTTAGTTCTTCTCATCCTAAATCTGAATATCCTTGTGTTTTCATTTAATTTTTTAGTTTATCGATTGGACTAACAGAATAATACTTGAAAGACACAGGGCAATGAGGGAGGGCTTATTTTATTATTGATTACGTGTCTTTTTTTAAAGATAACTAATTCTTTTCTTTTCCATTTATAAATGTTATTTATGTTCAGTGAAGAAAAATTTTTTCAAATACATTTAAACAAGAGGAAATAAACACCCCAAATCCTATAGGTATTAGGATGTATTCTTTGTAGATATTTTATGTAACCAAATAGACGTTTATCTACAGGTAAATTTGTGTGTGCGTACATTACACGTAAATTCACACAATCACATACCCATTGACATTTAATTCCATTTTCAATGGGCAAGTGGCTGTGATTGTCAGATCATTGTCAAAGATACTAAATAGTGGTTTGCTTCTAAAACCTGATTAAGGCGTCCCATCTAGGGCTGTCTCCCAGAAGTGAAAGGGCTTGGCGGAGTACATGAATCCGAACCCTCTTATGGGCCACAGTTTTCTTGTCACTAAAGCCCAGGGTTACACCCTGATCTCTCCAAATCTCAGATTAGCCTTGCAGGGCAGGAAAACCACCTGCTGTTTTGACTCTTCACAGGTGCTGACCTCTACGGAGACCCGGGTTTCCCAGGCTCTCCTGGGGACCGAGGTGACCCAGGAGAGCCCAACACCCTCCCAGGCCCCGTGGGAGCCCCAGGACAGAAAGGGGAACAAGGAGCTCCAGGTAAGCCCCACGGCAGAGCAGGTGGCGCGTGAATGGAACCAGAACCCGCAGAGGCCAGGCCCTGCCCAGGGCCTGTGCTAGGTGGAGGTGCTGGCGGGCTGCCTTGTGCAGAGGGCCCTCGTCACAGAGCCTCTGTGCAGGTCTGCCGCCATGTTCTTTATGCTCTGCCCTGCAATCTCTTTCATCCCCTCGTGTTGGGGGGGTTGGCCACTCATCCCTCCTGGTAGAAGACAAGCTCCCTGGCCTGGAGATCCTGTAGGGTCCCCCAGTGCCTCTGGCACAGGCCTGGCCTTGGCAAAGCTCTGAGTAGCAAATGCGCAGGTAGGTGAACACACTGAACCCCGAGCTGAGCCGGACTGGGACCCAGACATGGGGAGGAAAGGATGAGAGCCGTGCCTTCCCGCCTCCCAGCCTCTCTGCTCCCCACGCAAGGTGGGCTCAAGTCTAAATGAAACTGGAAACGTTCCTATGAGGAAGTAAACTGGAAGCTTATCCCGTCATGAGCTCACAGCCAGGGCCTGCTCCTGACAGGTACCCCCCCCACATCTGTCCTGCAGCCTGCCTATCCTGAGGCATGTATGGCTCAGGCACTGGTGCTGGCAGCAACTTGGTTTCCACACCTGTGACAGCAGCTCCCAGGCTTCTGGGCACTGCCTAAGCTGTTTGGGTCCAGTCCCTCCTAAAGCTGGACAGGACCCCACAGAAGGTGAAGTCTCTACCGAGGAGGTCAGCAACCCAACCTCTGCTGGGTGCAGGGTGTCCACTGGCTCACAGATAATCTCTGATTCTCTGGGACACAGATCTTCCCTCTTCCCTCATAAATAGCAGGAGACTCTAGAATTCCTGGCATTAGTACTCCACAGCACCAATCTGAAGACACGGGAAAGAGGAGAGGGCGTGGCAACGGGAGCCTTACCGTGTGTTCCAGGAGCCTGAACAGAGCTCAACACAGCCCTAGCAAGGTCAAGGATCCAGGGCCAGTTAACAGCACAAGCCCCAGTCAGGAGTGAGGATCCAGGGCCAGTTAACAGCACAAGCCCCAGTCAGGAGTGAGGATCCAGGGCCAGTTAACAGCACAACCCC
>CAUYRH010045505.1:0-12062 GCA_963574655.1 Perodicticus potto
GAAATCCCCACATGTATGTTTCATGTATGTCTCATTCGAGTGAGCCACTAATGGGTTAAATTGGCTTTCACCTTCACAGAAAAAGCAACAGGTTTGGGCTATTCTGAGGCAAACACAAAGACTGTTTTCTGGTCATCCAGAAATAGGTACTTTGAAGTTTTTGCCAGCCGCTGTTGGTTCCAAGGAGTTAGAAGCTGAAAAGCTTCTTGCCTGGAGACATAGTCCAAAGGTTAAAAAGCCTAAAGATCTCAGCACTGTGGAGAAATAAAGTCACAAACCCATTTAAGGTTAACTTGGTGAGGGCATGAGGAGTTTCAGAAAGCAGTTGCCCTGTAGCTCTGTCTTTCTTATTTGTATGTAGATTTCTTACACAAAAGCTGAGGCTCATTTACAAGGAGTTAAGGTAAAAGAGCACTGTGCTGGTTTGCAGACTTGATGTCTGCCACTTAGGTTTAGAGTTAGTTAGATAGAGGAAGTTAGATAATGGTGAATGTTGTAAATCATAGATTAAGTGTGCATGTGACTGCCAATGTATATAAGGTGGTCAGAAATAAAGTTAATTTGCTACATGCCACAACAGAGCTTGTAGCCTGCTTCTTGAGCCCCTTCTTAACATTACAGAGCGAGTTTACACCTGAGGCAAAGCTGCAGCCCTGAGTTTACACCTGAGGCAAAGCTGCAGCCCCCTCCCACGCAACATTATACCTCACTAAAGCCCTTTTTTTTTTAATGAGGACGAAAGAGCCAGTGAACAGAACATATGGAAAAGTAAAGTTGCCAACCCTCTTTTCTTAGGAGGTAAATGAAGAGATTATTTATTTTTATTTCCTTTTTTTAAGTTAATATATTCCCCCCCGCCTCCCCTCCCATCCTAAGTAGAGTGCCATGGTGTCGCACAGCTCACAACAATTAATATATCCTTTCTTTCTGGAAATGATGTGACAGAAAATGGCAATAGTAGTAGTGGTTGTTTTTTAGTATCCTTCCTTGGAAAGTAAAAAGTAAACACACTATGTTAATTCTTGAAAAACTATACTGACCTGTGAAACTCAAGAGTTTGGCAAGCCCTAGACCAGCTGATATGTTACGGGAAGAGATCTCACAGACCTTGGAGTTCAACTTTTTACCTTCAAGATGAAAAACAGTCAGAGGCCTATGGTGGTGAAGCCACCCATCCAAAGTTACCCAGCCAGTCTTGGGGTAGTTTATGTTGTTCCAACTGTCACAGCTTCCCCCAGGGTGCCTTCTGATTCCTGGAGTTCTAAGAACTCTTTATTAACCTATCAGCACACTATAGAGAATGAAATGTTAAGATGTTAAGAGGCTCTTCACCAAGACACAGCTCTAGGAGAAATGATTGCCTCAACAGAGCTGACCTAATTTGGATGAATCACCTGACCAGCTCACACCATCACATGACAGCCAAAGTCTGTGAAAGGCATCTGTGAGGGACTAAGAAGTGCTTACTGGCCCAAAGGAGAAAATGTTGACTATTAATTTCTGTATCTAAGGGTACTTCCCCAAGACTCAGCAGAGTGGAACATGTGATTGCAACCCTGGGGTTGGACCCCACCTTCACAATCTCAGTTTTACTCTTGCTGTTTGAAATACACTACAAAAACACTTGTAAAAATGCCCAGACCCTCAAAGCTCAAGGCACTTGGGGACTGCACAGATGAATCAGGTATTTGTGGCTTTATCTATTTGTTTACACCAAATCTTATTCCAGAAACATTTAGAGGCAGCTTTCAAGAATGCATAAAATAGGCTTGGCGCCTGTAGCTCAAGCAGCTAAGGCACCAGCCACATATACCAGAGCTGGCGGGTTCGAATCCAGCCCAGGCCTGCCAAACAACAATGACAACTACAACCAAAAAATAGCCGGGCATTGTGGCGGGTGCCTGTAGTCCCAGCTACTTGGGAGGCTGAGGCAAGAGAATCGTTTAAGCCCAGGAGTTGGAGGTTGTGTGAGCTGTGATACCACAGCACTCTACCCAGGGCAACAGATAGAGGCTCTTTCTCAAAAAAAAAAAAAAAAAAAAAAAAAAAGAATGCATAAAATAAAGAGCATAAATTAAAAGGGAGAGTGATAGTAAATTTATGTAAAACTAGAAGACATGTTCCTGACCTGAAGCCCAAGTTTTGCTAAAAACTTCTTTAGAGTCTGGTGTGGTGGCTCATACCTGTAATCCTAGCACTCTGGGAGGCTGAGGGAGGTGGGTAGCCCGAGCTTAGGGGTTTAAGACCAGCCTGAGTAAGAGCGAGACCCCCATCTCTACTAAAAATAGAAAAACTAGCTGGGCATTGTGGTGGGTGCCTGTAGTCCCAGCTGCTAGGGAGGCTGAGGTAAGAGGATCCCTCGAGCCCAGGAGTTTGAGGTTGCTGTGAGCTATGAAGCCACATGCTCTGTCTAGGGCAACAGAGTGAACCTCTTTAGAAAATATTTAACTAAATTAGTTATGCCTTTTAGCTCTGTAGTCCAAAGTTAAAAAACAACCTTTTTGAGAAATAATTCACATGTTATAAAGCTCACTCTTTTAAAGTGTACAAATTAGTAGTTTTTAGTTCATAGTTTATATTCACAGTTGTGCACCACTGATTTTGGAACATTTTCAGTACCCCACAGAGAAACTCTGTAGCCATTAGCAGTCACTCCTCATTCTTTTATAGCCTCTGGCAACTGCTGATCTACAAATATATGGATGTGCTTAATGGACGTTTCACAAAAATGAAATGATAAAATAATATGGCCTTTTGTGACTGTTTTATTTCCCTTATAGTGTTTTCAAGGTTCATCCACACTGAGTAGAACACTTTTTAGAAATATTACCAGCTGGGTGCAGTGGCTTACGCCTGTAATCCTAGCATTGTGGGAGACCGAGGCAGGAGGATCAGTTGAGCCCAGGAGCTGGAGGTTGCAGTGAGCTATGCAGTGAGCTATGAGCATGTCACTTCACTCCAGCTCTGGGTGGCAGAGCTGAGAACTTATCTTAAAAATAAAACAAAATTAAATTAAATTAAAATATGAATAAATAGAGAGAATTAGAAGATAAGCCACAGAGTAGGAGGAAATATTTGAGAATGATATATCTGATAAAGGATTATTATCCAAAATATACAAAGAACACTTAACAAACAACCCAATTGAAAAATGAGCAAAAGGACTGAACAGACACTACAACAAAGAAGATATATAGGTAGGGAATAAGCAGATGAATAGATGTCATCAAGGAAGTACACACTGAAACAACAACGAGATAGCATTATACACCTTTAAGAATGACCAAAATCCAGAACACTGACAGCACTAAATGCTGACTGGGAACAACAGGAACCCTCACTCATGGCTGGTGGGAACGCAAAATGGTACAGCCACTTTGGAAGCCAGCTGGATGGTTTCTTACTAAACTAAGCAAACTCTTACTGTACAATTCAGTGTTATCCTTTGTATTTATCCAAAGGAGCTAAAAATTTACGTCCACACAGAAATCTAAAGTATATAAATGTTTACAGTGGCTTTTGTTATAATTATCAAAACTCGGAAGCAACCAAGATGTCCTTCAATAAGTGAATGGGTTAATACACTGCGGTACATTCAGACAACGGAACATTATTCAGTGCTAAAGAGAAATGAGCTATAAAGCTATAAAAAGACATGGAGAAAACTTAAATGCATATTATTAAATGAAAGAAGCAAATCTGAAAAGGCTATATACTGCTTGTATGGAAAAGGCAACACTGTGGAGATAGTAAAAAAGGCACTAGTTTGCCTCAGTGCCTGTAGCACAGTGGTTACGGCACTAGCCACATGCACTGAGGGTGGTGGGTTTGAACCCGGCCTGGGCGAGCTAAACAACAATGACATCTGCAACAAAAAATAGCTGGGCGTCGTGGCAGGTAACTGTAGTCCCAGCTACTCGGGAGGCTGAGGCAAGAGAATAGCTTAAGCCCGAGTTTGAGGTTGCTGTGAGCTGTGATGCAGCAGCACTCTACTGAGGGCAACATAGTGAGACTCTGTCTCAAAAAGAGAAAATAATCACTAGTTTCCTGGGTTTGGGAGAGATGAATAGTAAAGCACAGTGGACTTTTAGGGCAATGAAATTATTCTGTACGATGCTATAATGGTGGATACATGCCATTAGGCATTAGTCCAAATCCATAGAATGTACAACACCAAGAGTGAAGCCTAATGTAAACCCAAGACTTGGGTGATCATGAAGTGTCAGTGTAGGTTCATTGATTGTCATAAATGTACCACTCAGGTGTGGGATGCTGATAGAAGGGAGGTCAGGGGCCAAAGAGAGGGTATATGAAAACTCTGTGCTCAACACAAAGTTTAAGAAAACATTGAACTTTTCATCAATTTGCTGTGAGTCTGAAACTTCTCTAAAAAAGTAAAAATGAATGAACGTAATAGTTAGCAGAACTAAAAACCTATCCTACAAACCTGACTTTCGCATCATGTATTAGTTATAATGGCTCCATGTAGTGGATGCTCTCGGCACCATGTCCAGGTCTCCTTTACTGAGCCTGTGTGTTGCCTCTTGCCTGCTGCTACTCGCTTGCTCCACATTCTTCTCAGGTCAGTCCCCATTCTGTCTTTGGTCATGGAAAGCTGTCCCTTTCCTCCCTGGAAGGAGATGGCTGGGAGGTCACATCTCCCCTATTGGCCAGTGACTGACTAATGTGTGTGTGTGTGCGTGACAGCTCAGCCTTCTTTCTTCTGGGTGGAATAATCTTTAGGTAGAAGCCATCTTTCAGAGCTCTTTATGGGATCAGGCTGAGGCCCACCTCCTCCTGGGACCTACCTCTTTGCAGAGTTTTCTCCTCTGCTCTGTCTGTCCCCCTCACTCCCCGCTGGTTTCTCCTGAGAGCACACCCTCAGTAACTCACTTGCATGAGAATCGCCTCTCAGGCTTTGCTTCTGGCCTATCACAAGTCCTATGGACTACCTCTGTCTTCCTAGTATATCCTGATTTGTTCTGCAAAATATTAGATGGAAGTTTGTCATGGTTGGGACATGAAATTCATTGTCCATAGTGTTGCTTGACACTACAAAAGACCTTTAGGGCTTACCCACCTTTTGTACTAAAAGCCTGAGACTCAGCACATTGCACTTGAGTCTGACTCCATAGCATCAAGTCTTTTCCTCCCAAGAATGAGTTTTTACGTTAAAAGAGTGACTTTGGAGGAAAAAAGTGGAAGTAGTAGAAGAAAGCACATGGGCGGTGACAGATAATGTTGCCAGAAATGAGTCTAGAAACTGGATTTCCTTGGGTGAGTCACGGATTTTGCAATAAGCCTTGTATTTATCAACACACGCGCGCGCACACACACACACACACACACACACTACACATGACCCTTGTTAATTTAGACAAGTCACTGTCTCCCCTTTAGGAAACACTGCATGAAGACCAGTCAGGAATTTCGACCTTGGTCCTTCTGAAAATCACCAGGTGATGAAACATCCTTAAGAGCATCCCTGGGGAAGGAGAATCCCAGCCCAGCTTGGTTCCTGACTCACCAGGAGGTGCTCTCCAGGCTCCCCTCCCTTAAAGACCTCAGGCCATTTATTTAATTTCTCTGAGATTCAGTTTTCTCATCTGTAAAAATGGGAATAGTAATAGTCCCCGATTCATAGATTTGTCATAAAGATGAAATGATAAAATCATACTCTGCTAATAGGTCCTGAGTGAGTATTAGAAACAGTAAAAGCACTAACATTCCTCTAATACTCAAGGGGGGAAAACATTTTTTTTTTTTTTGAGACAGAGCCTCAAGCTGTCACCCTGGAGAGAGTGCCGTGGCAGCACAGCTCACAGCAACCTCCAATTCCTGGGCTCAAGCGAGTCTCTTGCCTCTGCCTCCCAAGTAGCTGGAACTACAGGCGCCCGCCACAACGCCCGGCTATTTTTTTGGTTGCAGCCATCATTGTTGTTTGGCGGGCCCGGGCTGGATTCGAACCCGCCAGCTCAGGTGTACGTGGCTGGCGCCTTAGCCCGTTGAGCCACAGGTGCCGAGCCAAGGGGGGAAAACATTTTATTTATTTATTTATTTATTTATTTACTTTTTAGAGACAGAGTCTCACTTTGTCGCCCTTGGAAGAGTGCTATGGCATCACAGCTCATAGCAACCTCCACCTCTTGGGCTTAGGTGATTCTCTTGCCTCAGCCTCCCAAGTAACTTGGACTACAGGCACCTGCCACAATGCCCGGCTATTTTTTTTGTTGCAGTTTGACTGGGGCCGGGATTGAACCCACCACCCTCAGTATATGGGGCCGGTGCCCTACTCATTGAGCCACAGGCACCGCCCTGGGGGGAAAACATTTTAAAATCAGGCTCATGGGGTCCTTGACTTCAGGCCTGTCTCCTATCAACCCACAACCTCCTCCTATTCTACCATCACCTGGCATTTGTTAAATACTCATGGGCCCTCTCCCACACCTGCTGCCGGTACCATGCATGCTGGTGACAGAGCCCCATCCCATTCCCTCTCCCATGAGTGAGCTGAGGTCTTGTCCAGCTGCTCTGGAACATAGCAGCTAGAATTCAAACTATCTCTCAGAAGGGTTAAAAATGCATTCAATAAACCCCGGCTGTGCAAAAAATATTGTGTCCTTTTTTTCCTTTTAGCTACTATCTGGATCCTGAGCACCGTGTTGTACGGGGAAAGGGCAGGGTATGGTGAGGAGATGGCTTGAAGTTGGCTCTTAGAGATATCTTGGATTCTTCTGGTGTAAATCACTTTGCTTCAGATTCTTTTGGGAAAGTGGATTAGTCTTTCCAGGTTGTCTTCCTGGTGGCTCCCTTTCTTCCTGTAATGACAGAATCCCTGAGCTGTAGCCAGGCCCGTGGCTACCTGACTAAAGACTACATTTCCCAGTCTCTCTTGAAGCGAGCTCCAGGCATGTGACTCCGTTCTGGCCAGCAGAATAATTTCCACACAATCACCCTGGAATGTGACATGGTGTGGGGCCATCTTGGACCAGGTGGAGCCAACACTCTAGGGACAAAAGAGCTCAAGTTAGAAGGAGCTTCTGCTTCAGCTCTGGACTGCTAATTCTTGGAGTGCTTGACAAGAAAGCAGTCTTCTGTCTTGTTTATGTCACAGTCACTTGATCTTTGTCATGGTAGCTGACTCTGCATTCTAATGAATACATGTCTTGTTCCCTCTTCTCTTTTCTGAGATGACACTCCTTGACAGGGTGGGCTTCTAAAGCCTCATGCCAATGTGAAAAGGGCCCTTTCCCACATGCTGTCTTCTGGGGCTGTGGTTCCTAACCCCCAGGCCATGGACTGGTACTTGGACCAGTACCTGTTGGGCCTGTTAGGGACCAGGCTGCACTGAAGGAGGTGAGCAGTGGACAAGTGAGGGAAGCTTCCCGTATGTACAGCTGCTGCCCATTGCTCACATCATGTCCTGAGCTCCATCCACCTCCTGTTAGATCAGCAGTGGCATTAGATTCTCATAGGAGCAAACCACACTGTAAACTGCACATGTGAGGGATCTAGGTTGTGCGCGCCTCATGAGAATGTGAGGCCTGATGATCTGAGATGGATGGCGCTAAGGTGATGCTTGCACTGGGAACATCCAGTTGCGGAAAAGCAAGCTAGGACTCCCACTGATTCTGCATCATAGTGAGTTATGTAATTATTTCATTATATATTACAGTGTAATAACAGAAATAAAGCATACAATACTGTTGTGCCCGAATTTCGGGGTCCCTCCCCAGAAGAAACTCACACCAGGCGCACTGATGCAAAAACAAAGGGTGGGATTTATTACAAGCTTAAGCCGGACCATTCAGCCCCACCTAAATGGCGTACTGAATGGCCCCGAGGGGTGGGGCTGAGGTATTTTTATTGTATACCAAAAGGAAGTTGGGAGACGGGTAATGCGATAAGGGGAATGGGATTAGGGACGGTTGGATGAGGGATGAGTCCAGGTGTCTCTTTACGTGCTGATTGGATACCTCGTTGGTGCCAGGAATGGGTAGGTGGTCGCTGAGCAGGAAAGGGCCGGTGCTAAGCAACCAGTGAGGGTGGTCAAGGGGGGCTGGTGCCAGGAACCAAAAGTTACAGAACTAACAATTACACCGCAAATTACACAGCAACCTGCAAAATGGAGCCCGTTAGCCAAATGGCGTCACACAGGCCCTTTCAAATACCTCTGAATCATCACTTTCCTCTGGTCTGTGGAAAAATTGTCTTCTATGAATTTAGTCCCCAGTTCCAAAAAGGAAAAATTGGGGGCCACTGCTCTAGGGTTTATTGGCCTCTGATGCCCGAGACTTGCCTGCTCTAGTTCTTGGGTGTATGTCCCTGGTGCATGCTTAGTTGGTGCACTTGGGTTTTCAACTGGGACTTGCTGCTAGCACCACACTGCTGCACCATGGTGGTTTTTACTCTTTGCAATGGCTCAGAAACTCTCAGCTGCCTTCTCCAAACTACTCTGGGGTATGTGGATCTCTCTGGGCTGCCCTCCAGCGCACCCGCACACCTGCCTAGACACTTTCCTCAGCCATTTCTGAACTACCCAATGAATGTGGACCTTTGCTGAGAAGTAGAGAGAAGATCCCTATGTATCTGAAGCCTAGGAACCCCTCCTTTCACAGCTGAGCCTTGTAGGGGCAGTGAGGGGAAAAGGTGGGACTTGCAGTTTGACCTCTAACCGATTTCTTCTCTCTTTCCTATTGGATGGCAGTATCTCCAGATTCTTCTCTTCCCCCACTCTGTGGCACTTCAGCACCTCCCCACATTCCATCTGCAGGGTAAACATCAAGGCTTGGCTCAGTGGTTCTCAAATGGGGACTATGTTGTCCCCCAGGTGTCATTTAGCAATGTCTAGAGACATTTTTTAGTGTTACAATTGGAAAAAATGGGGGACGTTATTGGCATCCAGTGGATAGAGGCCAGGAATACTGCTAAACATCTTTTAAAAATGCACAAAGGATTCTCACAACGAAGAATTACCCAGGCTGGGTGACCCTGGCTTGGTCTTCATTGAGGAAGCACCCTAAGGATATATGATTTGCAAGAGAATGATAAACAACTAGGTTTAATAATCTCCCTGTTACAAACTGCAGATGAATGTCAAATGTAGCATTCAGCTCTGAAAACAACTAAGATTGGGGCTTTTCCAAGGCTGTTCAACAAGTACTAATTGAGCACTTCCTGTTCTGCCTACCAGAGGTACTGAGGCAAACAAAACAAACTCAGCTTTCATCCTTCCTGCAGCTCATATTCTAGCAGAGAACTGGACAATAAATGAATAATGAACTCTGTACTGTTGCCTGGCTCTGCTGTGTATCAGCTGTGTGACCTTGAACGTGCTACTTAATCTATCCAGCTTCAGTTTCTTCATCTACAGTATCAGGCTAATACTAGCACCTATCACATAGGCCTGTTACTCATAGAGTTGTTATGAAGGCTAAAAGGATTGGTATATGCAGAGCCTTTAGGCCACGGCTGTTATTTGTTAAGAAAATAAACTCAATCAAATAACTCTATAATTTCTTTCTTTTTTTTTTTTTTGAGACAGAGTCTCACTATGCCACCCTTGGTAGAGTGCTTGAGTGTCACAGCTCACAACAACCTCAAACTCTTGGGCTCAAGTGATTCTCTTGTCTCAGCTTCTCAAATAGCTGGGACTACAGGTGCTCGCCACAATGCCTGGCTATTTTTTGTCACAGTTGTCTTTATTGGTTAGCTGGCCCAGGCCGGGTTCGAACCTGCCAACTTCGGTGTATGTGGTTGGTGTCATAACCACTGTGCTACGGGCACTAAGCCATATAAAATATAATTTCATAAGAGAAATAAATATATATTAATAATATAATGTCACAAGTTAACAAAAATAAAACTAGGTGAGGGAAGAGAGAGTGACTGAAGACTATCCAGGGGAGTTTATTTTGTAGAACATTCAGAGAAGTTTCTCTAAGACAATGATGTTTGAGCAGAGACTGAAGTGAGGAAATAACTTCATTCCATAGACAAAAATCAATTTCAGATGGATTAGAGACCCCAAATGGGGTGCCATTATAAACCTATCAGATTGGCAAAAAGTAAAAAGTCTGAGAAGTGTGGGTGATGTTGTGCGGCCACTGAAACTTGCTTACATGCTGATGGGCTTTACAAAGAAAAGTTGAAAATGCACTTTTCCTGGGATGCAACAATTGTATTTCTAGGCATTTAACCAAGAGAAATCCATGCACATGTGCACTGGTATACATGAATAATATTACTATCAGTACCACCCCACACTTAGAAACAATCCAAATGTCTATCAATAATAGGAAGATATACTGTGATATATAATCAGAAGCTTAAGATGATGCAGTGAAAATGTGCTACTTCTATAGCAGCCATATGGAAGCCTATCATACATAATGTTTATTGAAAGAAGCAAAGCACAAAAGATCAGTATGATAGCAATCCTCTAAAATTCAAAGACAGGCAAAATCAAACTATATTGTTAATGGATACAGACTTGGGAACTAATCACATAAAGAAATACAAAGAAATGATTCTCATAACAGAAGTCCTGTCTCTGGGGTGTGGTGAGGAGGGAATTGTGATTAGGTTGGTACCCATAGGAGAGTTTGAGTTGCTGATGATGGTTTTGTTTTTTTTTTCTTAGAGACAGAGTCTCATTTCATCGCCCTCAGTAGAGTGCCATGGTGTCACAGCTCACAGCAACCTCCAGCTCTTGGGCTTAGGCGATTTTCTTGCCTAAGCCTCCCAAGTAGCTGGGATAGAGGATGATGGTTTTTCTTGACTTGGATGGTAGGCACATGGATGATTTTGTTTTGTTTTTTGAGACAGAGTCTCACCTTGGGTAGACTGCCGTGGCCACATAGCTCACTACAACCTCAAACTTGGACTCAAGTGATCCTCTTGCCTCCTCTTCCCAAGTAACTGGAACTATAGGAGCCCACCATGCCCAGCTAGTTTTTTGGGTTTTTTCTACTTTTAGTAGAGACAGGGGTCTCACTCTTGCTCAGGCTGGTCTCAAACTCCTGAGCTCAAGCAGTCTATATGCTTCAGCCTCCCAGAGTACTAGGATTATAGGCATGAGTCACCATGCCTGGCTGAATTTGCTTTTTAATTATTAATTCAACCATACATAAATGCTTTTATACATTTTTTCTGTGTTTTTATTATTGCAGAGGTCAAGGGAAAACTTCCCCTTCACCCTCTAATGGTTTCCTGAAAATTACTGACAAAAGGCAGATTAAGGCCAGACATAGTGGCTCATGCCTAGAACTCACTTGAGGTCAGGAGTTTGAAACCAACCTAAACAAGAACAAAACTGTTCTCTACTAAAAATAGAAAAAATTATCTAAGCATGGTTGGCAGGTGCCTACATTCCCAGCTAATTGGGAAGCTAAGGTAGGAAGATTATTTGACCTCAGGAGTTTGAAGTTGCAATGAGTTATGATGATGCTAATTCACACTAGCTAGGGCAACAGAGCAAACTCTGTCTTAAACAAAAAGCAGATTAATAGGAGAGAAGGCATATACATTTATTTGCTAATAGTTTTATGTGCCACAGGAGCCTGTAGACTCAAGACCCAGAGATAGAGAGAAAATTGTCTACTTTCTTT
Source organism: Perodicticus potto (assembly GCA_963574655.1). NCBI lineage: Eukaryota > Metazoa > Chordata > Mammalia > Primates > Lorisidae > Perodicticus > Perodicticus potto. Next base: position 11,610 of record CAUYRH010045505.1, read on the forward strand.
CTTTCTTTCTTTTTTTTTTTTTTTTTGAGACAGAGTCTCACTATGTTGCCTGGGGTAGAGTGCCATGGCATCACAGCTCACAACAACCTCTAACTCTTGGGCTTAAGCAATTCTCTTGCCTCAGCCTCCCAAGTAGCTGGGACTATAGGCACTCACCACAACACCTGGCTATTTTTTTGTTGTAGTTGTCACTGTTGGTTTTTTTTGTGGGTTTTTTTTTGTAAAAACCTAAGCCTAAGCCATTCCTGCCTGGAGCAGGAATGAGCTTGGCACATCTGAGTTTCAGTAAGAGGATAACATGAATGGCCAGGTGGGAGTGAGGGCATATATGAAGCTGGGAAGCAAGTCATGGAGGGTCTCACAGGCCATGCTAAGGTTTCATTAAGGCACAGAAGCAGTCTGAAAACTTAAGATTTAAAAATGTAGCCCTGGCTGCTGTGTAGAACTATAAGA
>CAUYRH010045510.1:0-13542 GCA_963574655.1 Perodicticus potto
GTAACAAGTACGTACCTCGGGCCATCCTGGTGGATCTGGAGCCAGGCACGATGGACTCCGTCAGGTCTGGGCCATTTGGCCAGATCTTCAGGCCAGACAACTTTGTGTTTGGTATGTAGTCACCACTAATGGGAACTGGCCCAATGACTCACCTTCTTCCCAACAGCTGTACAAGGCACATTTTAGTGTTCGGTGCCCAGGTGAGACTGTCCACAGGCAGCCCTGAGTCCTGGCCTGCCACCGCCCAGTCCATGGGTGATCATGGCTTTGGCCACTCTCCAGATGTCTCAGAGATCAATGTCAGCCAGCAGAGGGCTGCTGTACCCCTCCCAGTACAAAGCAGCCTCTGAAGGGAGAGAAGAAAGAGTCAGAAACGCATCAAACAGAGCTTAATAGGCTACAGGTGGTATCAAAGGATCAGTGACAACAGGGAACCACTTTAAGGAACCCCAGGTCAAAGCTCAGGGAATGACCAGAGGTTTAGACAACTGCTCAGGGCCATTTTCTCTGATCACATCCTGGTATTTGTACCTGAATTGAGTGTTGGTGGAAAGTCAATGTTTAAAATGCATGTATTTTAAAATCCATTGAGTTTTCTTCCTTTTATTTTCCCTCTAGTTGATGTTTACTAATCTGCATAATGACATAAATGTTCCAAACAGTGGGACAACCCCTCAGCCCAACCTGTCTCACACATGAATGCAAGTTAACTTGTTTCTACCTGCTATGACAAACAAATACCCCTTTAAAAAAATCTGATCCATGAAATTTTTTAACCCTAACATCTTAATAGCCTTATATGAATCACATTTGTTTTATTTTATTTTCATCCCCTGGGTTTTTGAGAGACACTGATATATAGGGATTGGACATGGTGGTTGAGTCCTGCCACACCACCCTCTCCATGCACCAGCTGGTAGAAAACACCAGTGAAACATGTCATGTTGACAATGAGGCCCTCTTCAACACCTGTTCACATAGTCAGAAGCTGATGGGAACCTCAACCACCTGGTATGAGCCCCCAGGAGGGGAGTCACCACCTGCCTGTAATCCCTGGGCCAGGTGACTGCAGACTTGCACAAGCTGACCATGAACGTGGTGCCCTTTCCCCCCGCCACCCCCCTCCCCGCACTTCTTCATGCCTAGCTGGTGTCCCCTGCCCAACCACAGCAGCCAGCAGTACCGTGCCCTGATGATGCCCAAATTCACCCAGCAGATGCCATGTTGTTGCCTAGCATCCAAATACCAAGAGCAGAGGAGCAGGGAGAGTGAAATGTTTTTAGCAGCTGCACAAAGATGGCTTGAATATGATTCACCAGTCTGATGAGGCTGTCTGGCAGCTGACGTGATCAGATCTGCAGCATTACAACTTGCAAACAAAGACAAGCAAACTAGTGAGAAAATCTTTGGTCTTTTCATTCATTTCTAAATCCAGTGCCTGCCTAGATTATACTGTATTCAAAATCTTGCTTCATCAGGGTCCAAGGAGGCACCAGAGATGTGTAGCTATTGCTGAGAGCTCCAGAGCACCATGAAAATCCCAGATATCTGAAAGACAGCCTGCAGAAGACACATAAGTTAGCCAAGAGGCCACTCCAGAGCCAATGGCTACCGGCCACATGTCAGTGGGTATAGAGGAACTGCCTAAAGAAGGCCTTTGTAGCAGACACTGCTGGCCCCACGATATGCCTCTGGCCCTGGCACTGCCAAAAATGATGACTTCCTACTGTGAACAACTGTGACCTGCCCCAGGGCTCATTTGTCCAACTAGGTAAGCCCCATTTGAAAGGAGGCCCTAGTCATTGACAGATTGGAGGCTAAATAGCCTGACTTCCCTGCCTCTCAGGTGGAACAACTTTGAGTGAAGTTCAAACTAGTCCCTTAAAGATGCCCCCAGGTGAGGCCCTTACTGCTCACCTAGCAACCTGCTCTCCGATTTGATGTCCTTCCCTTTCCCAGCTCATTCCCCATGATCTTTCCAATACTTTGCAGGATGGACACCACTCTCATCAGCCTCCCCTCACATCCTCCTCTCAGGGTCTGCTTCAGGGGACCTGACTTGAACTACTCATCAAAGAAATCACACGTTAGTTTTCTAATGCTGTGTAACAAGTTACCACAAACTCAGCAGATTAAAACAACATGATCTCCTTATCATTTCAGTGGGTCAGGAGTCTAGCAGGGCCTGGCAGGTCCTTGCTCATCTGACCAGCCCAGGCTGCACTCTCATGAGGAGCTCAGGGGCCTCTTCCACACCGGTGCAGGTGCACAGCATGATGTAGTTCCTTGAGGGTTGAGGACCCCACTGTCTGGCTGGCTGTTGATCAGAGGCTGCTCCCTAACACACAGCATGACATGGAAACCTCTCCTTCGTGGTCATCAGAATCCTCTGCTTTAAAAGAAGCTCATGTAATTAGGTAGCCCCATCCGATAATAGACTTTCTTAAAGTCACCTTTTGGAGACTTAATGACTTCTGCAAAAATGCCATCACAGCAGTGCCTTGATTTGTGTTTGATTGAACAACTAGGAAAATGTGTGTATATACTTGGACCAGTTAAATCTTGGGCCATCTTAGAAATCTGTCTACCACACACGGGCTGTTTGAGGAATGGAAACACTATAGTCTTTGGCATAGAATGACCCTGAGTTTATAAAGTAAGTGATTTCTCTACTTACACTAACTGTAGGGCCTTAGTCAAGTATTTCAATATCTGAGCCTTAGTTTCTTTAAGCAGAAAATGGTTTTCTCTTGCCCACTTTAGAGGGTTATTTTGAGATTTAAATTAAATATACATATAAGATACTTATCACACAGGTGTACACTAATTGGTTCTATAATAAGCACCTTGTTGAGGGAGGTGTTCAAGGATAGGCTAATGTAACTTGTCAGGGGTTCTGCAAAGGGAAACCAAGGTAGACGTATCTTGGAATATCTTTTAATTTTTTAATATATGATCTTAAGATTCCTTTAACCAGGAAGTCTATGGCTTTCTGTAAACATTCTTGGGAGAGTTAAGATACCTACTTATCAGCATAAGGCCTTAATTGATTGGTATTAAATTATTCTGTGGTACTAACTTTAAGGACGTGGAGCCTCTGTGCCCAAAATGGGGAAGGGTAGCAAGAGGTGGGAAAAAGAATCAAAAAGGAAATGTAACCACCTTACAATTGCACTGAGAACTAGTTCTGATTCGATTCGGTAAATTAAATTTGCAACTGAAGGTAGCTACAGTGGAAATTTAGCTCTGGCTGAACTGAGAGTAGCAATTTAAATTTTTCTGAGTCAGCCCTACAGAGCAGGGGTCTCATTCTAGCTCACCTCCAACATGTGTGTCCTGGCTTTCTTGTCTTGCTTCTCCATTACAGCCTTTCAGCTAGATCTAAGATGGCACTGTAGATTTGATTCCCACCCTAATCTCTGGTCAGATTTGGCAGCTCATTGGCTAATCCAGAAAATGGGCTGCTGGCCCTGGCCTTTGGCCTCCCTCCCTCTTCCCATCCTTAGTCTGTTCTTTCCTCATTGTGAAAGGCCTCAGCTTCATTTCTCTAAGGTCAGTGTGAAATATTTGTTTGGTCTTTGACCTTATTTCCTAACACCCAATTTCTCAAATCTTTAGACTCTCCAAAATTGATGCTATTTTGTGTGCTAATGATTGGCGAGTGGCTGGCAGCCCCTAGGTAACTCCGGGTTGCCGGGGGTAGGGGGTGGGGTGTCTGCTTACCAGAAAGAATAAGGCAACAAGGTTGGAACTTTCAGCCTACCCACCAACCTCAGAGGAGGGAAGAGAGGCTGAAGGTTAAATTGATCACAATTAGCCAGTGGTTTAATCAATTATTCCTACTTAATGAAGCCTCCATAAAATCCCCCAAAGGACTGGGTTTGGAGAGCCTCCAGGTGGCTGAATACATGGAGGTTCCAGGATGGAAGTGAGCCCAGGGAGCTCCATATCCCTTCCCCCATACCTCATCCTGTGCATCTCTTCATCTGTATTCTGTGTAATATTCTTTACAATAAACTGGTAAACATGAGTGTTTTTCTGAATTCTGTGAGCTGCTCTAGCAAATTAATTAAACCCAAGGGGGGGGGGGTCATGGGATCCCTGATTTACAGCCAGCCAGTCAGAGGCCCAGATAAAACAACCTAGGACTTGTGATCGGCATCTGAAGGTGGAGGGGCAGACTTGGGGCCTGAGCTCCTAATCTGTGAGATCTGATGTGATCTCCAGGGAGACAGTGTCAAAATTGAATTAGAGGATACCCAGTAGGTATCCCTTGCAGAATTCCTTGCTTTCTTGGTGTGTGGGGTAACACCCCTACACATATGTTCATGTAAGTTTTCTGTGTTGGTTGTTGTGGTGTGAGAGCAGAATAAAAACAATTTGTGGTTTTCCACTCACAGAGTCATACTGGCATCTCAATGGGACTGATAATGCCTCACTAATTAAAAAACTACCTAACCTTAAAAGTCATCTGTAGATAATGTCAGCATACATGTATTCATGATTAACAAATTTTTAATTTTGAAACACATCTGGTTGCACATTACTTCTCAATCCTATCATTCACCAAAAGGTCTTATTCTATCCTTTTCTCCCAACACTTATGCAGCAACTAAGCTGCTCTTGGTCTATGAGCCCCCTGCTGACCAGCGAGGAGAATGTCTGCCCAACATCTCCTCTGATTTCCGGCAAGTTAACTGGGCACACAGCAGGTAAATCCCTCCCCTCTTTCAATTTTCACAGCATTATTAAATTCCTCTTATTAAACCTCTCTCAGAGGAAGTCTTTCTCACATATTTATCTCCATCTTCTTTAATCTCCTTCTTTTGCCCAGTTATTAAAGAAAACTACTCATTTCTTTGTAACCAGAAAATGATACTAAATGGTGGGAGATGAATAGAGTTTGAGAGCCCCATAGGTGCTTGGTACTCTTACTTTTGGAGAAACCATCACACCTCATATCAGATATCCTTAAATTTCTATTTGTTAACTTTTTATATTAATTGTAATTTAAATGTTATGATGTAAAAGTTGAGTGGAATTTGACTAATTGACATATATTCTGTAGTTATTTAATTAAACATTTATTCATTTTACTATTACAGTTTCTTTTAATATTTTGATGTCTTCAAGTATTTTCTTAGGGGTGGCACCTGTGGCTCAGGGAGTAAGGTGCCAGCCCCATATGCCGGAGGTAGCGGGTTCAAGCCCAGCCCTGGCCAAAAACTACAAAAAAAAAAAAAAAATCACTCTAATCAAATATTTTCTTAGATCTGGAAGACTAGTAAGTACTGTCCTTATGGTAAAATTAATGTTGCTGATAAGTTTAAAGAGAGGAAATAACAAGTGTTCCTTCCAATTAGCCCTAGTATAATTAAGTTTGTGAACTGCCTCCATGTGGGTGTATTGGCAGCACTGTACAAACAATTCGGTAAGGTTTTGTAACCTTGGTATATCAGTCTCACAGTTGTGTTCATGTTGATGTATGGCTGTTTCTTGCTGAGTGGTGTTCATTGTTGTTGCACATTTTTGTGTGCCTTCACCAGAATATTGGAGCTTGAATTAGAGCAATGAACAAATATTATATTTACTGTTAAATTTGGCAAGAGGGGAAGTGAAATCTGGGTCATGTTAGTCCAATTTTGTGGGGCTAATGCCATGAAGAAAATGGGAGTACACAAATGGATTAAATGTTTTTCTGAGGGGAGAGAAAGAGTCACTGACGAAGAAAGGTCAATGTAGTCAGCAATGAGCATAACTGACAAAACACTGCAAAAATTCATCAAGTTATGTGTCAAAATTATTGGCTGACTGTGAAAAGGCTAGTAGACCAAGCAAACAGTAATAGAGAAATGGGAAAATCTTAACTGAAAATGTTGGCCAACAACTCACTGCTCTTGCATCAGGACAATGCACCAGCTCACACTGCACTGTCTGTGAGGGAGTTTTTAGCTAGTAAACAAATAACTTTATTGGGACACCCTCCCTTCTCACCTGATCTGGCCCCCAATGACGTTTTTCTTTACCTGAAGATAAAGGAAACATTGAAAAGAAGACATTTTGAAGACATTCAAGACACGAAGGGTAATATGAAAATAGTTTTAATGGCCATTTCAGAAAAAGAGTCTCAAAATTTCTTTTAAGAGTGGACTAGGTGCTGGCATTGGTGCATGGCTTCCCAAATGGAGTACTTCTAGGGTGATTGTAGAGATACTCAACAATGAGGTATGTAGCACTTTTTCTAGGATGAGTTCATAAACTTAATTGTCAGACTTTTGTATATGTATATAGGCAGGATGTCACATTAGCAGTAACAAAATTTCATGGCATCAAATAATTTAACAAAATTAATCCATTTTGTATTAAAATGCCTATTTCTATAGTTGGACTATATGACAATTGGGCATAAATAATCACTGATTATAAACAAGTAGCAGTATTTCTACACAATGTTTCTGGAATTTAGTTGGGAAAAAAAGGAGGCAATCTTGGAACAAGGAACGATTGGGATTTCTCTGAAGCTCCCTCTAGGAGACAGGATTTTCCCATAACTTAAATGTTCTAGGCCCAATAAGCACTTTTTAAAAAACGTACTTCAATATCCCTTTATAGTTTTTTTTTAAAGACATTTCCTATTTCAAATGCTCCCCCACCCCCACCCCAATATTTCACGAGCTCTATGGTGTTTGGTTGTTGCTGCACTGAAAGAGTGATCTTGAGAGCTGGCAACGGGCAGGGCGGCGGCTTCTGCCTTAGGGGCTGGAAGCCCGGGCGGGTCTGTGCAGTGGCAGGAACCCGGCCGAAACCCGGACAGACCCGGCAGGGAGGGTGGCGCTGCGAGGCCGAGGCCGGGCACCAGGGGGCGATAAGTCTCTCGCCGGCACACTCCGCACAAGGCAGGATTGTTAAGCTCTGGACAACCTGACACTCTCATCACCGGCAGGAAAATATTGACGTCATCCTTTCCGTAACTGCAGTTTGCCTTGAAAGTGAATCAGAACAGACTGTAAGCTTCGGGAGCTTCGGAGAGCAATGACCAGTGCCTTTTCTGCACTCACGTGGAAAATGGAAGTCAGCGTGGCCGGCCCCACCCGAATTCCTTGGCAACCCAGATCTTGGTGAAGCGTCAAGAAAGCCTAGACCAGAGAAGTGGCGGAGAAAGTTGGAAAGTGATGAGAACGGGCTCTCCTGGGTTCTTCTTGTCTGCCGGTGCCTGCCACAGCTTGAAAACCTGGGAGAGAAGTTGGTCTGGCTGGGGGCAGGGCACGCACGTGGTGCCTCGACTCAGAGCTTAGCAATTCTGCTGCTTGTCCATTTCTGCAGGACTAGCTTTCCTTACCATGGGCTCTTCAGGGTTTAGGGGTGAAAATTAGGGAGGTGCCTACCAAATAGCATAGGGCAAGAGGAGGGATCATTTCTGCTTAATAGGAGCTCACAGAGAAAGTGACACCGGAGTTGAGTTCTGATTTAAAGAGAATAGCTCCAGGAAGGGAGGGAGGGAATAATAAACCAATTGTAATAGCTAAGATATAGCACTTACTACTGTAGGGCAAGTAGTATTCTAAGTGCTTCCACACATTGCAGGCCCGATTACAACTCCAGGAGGTGGATACTATCATTATTCCCACTTTACAAATAAAGCAAGGAAGGCACAGAGAAGTTAAGTAACTTGTCCACATCACACAGCTAATAAGTGGCAGTGTCAGGATTTGTCATCAACTTCTAGGGCCTGTGCTCTTCACCAGTCAAGGAATTGGGGGAGGGTGTTAAGTTCAGGGGAGGATTCATTCCAGTCTGTTATTAGCCATGTGGAGCAGAGAGAGTTTGCTCAGAGAATTTGGTATGATCCAGACACTCTAGATTATGAGGAGAGTGATAGCAGTTGGGAGTAGGTAACACACATCTGAAGATTTGTGAGACTGTATCTAATTTAAATCACGGCAAAGAAGTTACAGTATTTCTTTGTTCTTAATGTCAGAGGCAAAAATAATTAAAATTGTGTCACAAAGGAACTGACAAAAAACTAAACAACTAACATAGGAAAAACAAAAAGGAAGATAAGACATTAAACATGAATAGTGTGGGAAAAAATCTAGAGAATAGTAGGAAGATATACTTGTGGTCTTTAGCACTTTCTAAATTTATAGTATGTATATGCATATGTGTAAAATAAGTATATAAAATATATGCATATGTAATTCATATGTACACTCTATGCAAATATGTATATTTATATACAGTATATTTGGGGAAAGCACTTAATAAGAATTTGACATCTGACCAGGAATGGTATCTTCAGTTTTGAAAGGCCCAAATTGATAATTGTAATAAAATGGAAAATTCTAGGATATGGCACATTCCAGAAAGTAGCTGAAAAGAACATTACCATATATTGTGTTTACTCTAAATTATTATTGTCATCTGATGCAAACATTTGTAGGAAGCACCTTAAATGCTTTACATAAAATTCCTCCATTTTTGGGCGGTGCCTATGGCTGAAGGAGTAGGATGCAAGCCCCATATACCGGGGGTGGCGGGTTCAAGCCTGGCCCTGGCCAAAACTGCAAAAAAAAAAGCCTCCATTTTCATAAAGAGATGATTTTTTTTTGCATATTGACCGGGGGTTTGAACCCACCACCTCCGACATTTGGGGCCGGCGCCCTACACCTTTGAGCCACAGGCACCACCCAAGAGATGATTTTTTTAAAAAGTAGCAGGCAGGGCTGCATTAGGTGAGTTTCATAGGAAAGAGAAGTTGGAGATGCCTAGTTCCCTGGGCTTGTTCTGAGGGCAGAAACAAGTAAGATGTGAAACTGTTCCATAAAAATTGAGACAATTTTATTGCTGGGGTTTTTGTGTTTACATTATTCTGCAAAGGAAACTGGGGCAAAAAGCCCAAGTCCCCATTACTTGGACCAGCTAAATCTATTTCAACTTGATCATATCTGTCACCTTTAGAGATGGCATTAAGTAACAGTAGTATTGTCATAACACCACATATTCACAGAGCATGTTTCACTAGAACATCCTCATCAGAGCTGTTCCTGTTGGGCCTTCTGGAGGCAGGAGAGGGGCAGGGCAGGCAGAGAGAAAGGTAAGCTCTGCTTGGCACCTCAGCTCACATACACCGGAGCTGGCAGGTTCGAATCCAGCCTAGGCCTGCCAAACAACAATGACAACTGCAACCAAAAAAAAAAAAAAATAGCTGGGTGTTGTGGTGAGCACCTGTAGTCCCAGTTACTTGGGAGGCTGAGGCAAGAGCATCACTTAAGCCTATGAGTTGGAGGTTGCTGTGAGCTGTGACACCGCGGCACTCTACCCAGGGTGACAGCTTGAGACTCTGTCTCAAGGGAAAAAAAAAAAAAAAAAAGAAAGGTAAGTTCCCAAATCCTTTTGGAAAAAATAGCCTTCTACTGGGAACATACTCTCTAGTCTGAATTTTGCCGTCATCACCCCACAATGCCTTCAGGGTAGGAGTGGTGGAGCTCAAACACTATGGCCTCATCAGGTCTAAAGCAGGAAGTGACTGGTGGCTGGCTGATGTGGGTCCCCTTCCCCATCCCCCTGCCCAACAGCCCCAACAGCAAGAAGAGCTGTTCCTTTTTAGCACAAAGAAAAATAGATAAAAGGAGAGAGTGGGTGAAGAAAATGTTTTCCCAAAGCTCTTCAACTGCTTTGGGGAGGGGAAAACTAGTTGATTCCATTTCCTTCTGTTATTATCTGCATCTGTACTGTACAGAATAACATGGCTTTGAGACAGTTTGGCAGGTTTGGGTGTCTACTCTGGGGGAGGACAGCAGAACTCACTGCCCGTAGATGAGTCGCTTTAGGCAGGGCAGGCATTATTTAAAAATGTGCAGTGCACATTTAACCAGTAGCTGTCAGGGGTGGCGCCAGGGGAGGAGACAGCCAGAGAGCAGGCAGGCCGGGCATTTGTTGAGCAGGAAGCAGCCCACTTAGGAAGAACTTTCCCTGCCAGTAATCCACAGAGCAGATAGTCTTTAGGGGCCTGGAACTGCACTAATAAACACTGTCATGTGTTTATTTCTTGTGTTCACTAAATGTTCAGTTCACAGACAGCACCTAGTATCTTTGCAACATAACAAAAACCCAGTTACCATTTTCAGATGTGGTAGCAAAGGCTCAGGGAGGTTGGGGACCTGCTGAAGGGCCAAGCTGGGATGCAACAATGTGGGCACACTCCACGGGGCCATCTGGTGCTCCCCAGGTAGAATATGCCCCCTGGTAAGGATCCCCATGCCTCCAGTATTATCCCTTCTAGGTCTCATCCTTTGTTCCTACAAGGCCTAAAATTTCCCCCTTGCATTAAAACACAAAGACCAAGAAGCAGTTATCTCCAGAAAATCGTTGTGGAACTGTGTAATCAGTGAAATTACATAGAGAAAGGCAATTCTCTGGAGCAGCTCCAGCTGGTAGTGAAGAGCTAAGACGTGGGCGTTGAGGTAGGAGTCGGCAGAAGGTGGAGGCCAAGCTCTGGGAACCTGGGAATAGCACCAGTGGGACAGGCTGTCCAGTAGGGGCCTAGCAACAGGGCAGTGCAGAGAAATGGAGAAATTCTAAAAAATCCATCCCCACAACAAGAGGAGGCACCAGGCACCTGCATTCTCTCATGCTGGAGGACTGGGAAGGATTGGCTTCCTAAAGTTGGAGTGATGCAGACACAAATCGGCCCCAGGGACTACTCACAGATACTGACTTTTAGTTTCCACTGTGGGTATAGACAGACTATTAACATGGCAAGTGGGATTCATATTTCTAATGATGGCTTCACCTTGGGTTTTATGGAGGCATTTTTGTTCCATAAACTCCACTGGCTTTCACATGTAGCTTTTCATTTCCTATTCACAGAGCCAGCTCCAGGGCACCTCTAATTATCATCATATTATATTTGGAATGGACTGTGAAACAAGGCAGTCCCCAGGCCCCAGTTACCTAGCCCACTGTGCAGGTCGTGTTTGCCAAGTCTGCATCCTACCCAAGCCTTTAAAACTCACCTGCCTTCTCCTGGTACAAAGAATTGAGATTCCTTCAGTTACCAACTTTGTGACTGGTCAGGTCTTTCAGCCTTGATTTCTGAGCTGTGAAGGTGGGGTGGTAATAATTCTGACTCAACAAGGGCTTGTCAAAAGAAATATGCATAATGTGAGCAGCAAATGTGAACCACACATGTAATTTTAAATTTTCTAGTAGACACGATTTTGAAAGTTAAAAAAGTGGAATTAACTTCAAAAAACATGGTATTTAACACAATGTATCTAAGACAATATTATTTTGACAAGTGGTCAATATTTAAAAATTAGTAATAGAATATTTTACATTATTTTAACTTACTGAGTCCAGGAAATCCAGTGTGGTTTTTACATTTACAGCACGTTTCAACTCAAGGGCTCAATAGCCTCATGTGGCTGGAGGCAACAGAACTGGACAGGGTAGCTCTCTAAAGTTGTGAGGATTAGAGGACCTAAGATAGATAAGGTGCTCTGACAACAACTAACACATTAACACGTCAACTCCTTCCCCTCCTTCTCTCTCCGCCCCCCACACCCATGCAGAATTTTCTGCATTTAAGAGGCCAAGTACTCAAGAGCCCAAACGAGACACACGACAAATCCAGCACTAAGCACTTTTCCTAGCGTCTCTCAAACTGATTATCTTCCTTACACGCAGAGGTGAAAAGCTGCCCACCCTGCCGTCCTCGATTTCCTTTAAGACAGCTGCCCATAGCTCCTCCAGGGCGCCCCCACTCCTCTCTGCACTGCGCTCACTCCTGGCGTTTATACTCGCCGCAATTTCCCACTCGGAATGGAAAGAACTAGGCCCGGTGTCCAGGACCCTGTCCGGATGCAGGAAACCTAAGCGAATAGCCGAACACCTCAACGGAAAATGTAGCTTCAGTTCTAGACTCCTCACTCCAAAAGGGTCCTCGATGACTCTCCCCCGCCCCCGGAGGCAAGGACCCTGTTTGGAGGCAGTCCTACCCCCTGGTTCCAGGGTCCGCCGCTTTCTAGCGGCCATAGTAGGCAGGGTAGGATGGGGACTGCGGCGAGACTGAAGGGCCCAGGGTTGGGTGAAGCTGCGCTCACAGATCGGGGGAAAGGGCGGCCTCACCCATACAGCGGGGAGGGGGCGGCCAGCTGGCTCGATCCAAAGCCCGGCCACTGCTTTTTTCCGCTGAATGTCAGGGCTAGAAGCCCACCCGGACCCAGCCACTAGCCAGGGTGCGCCCTCACCGCGCACCACACCCCAGCTCCCCCTCGCGGTCCGGCTGCCCGGCGGGCCACCCCCACTGCCGCAGGCCCGCCCCACCCATGACGTCACCGCGGGGCGGGCTCCCTGGTATATAAGGCGGAGCTGGTGGGCGGCAGATGTCAGTATCTGCGCTGCTGAGCTCGCCGGTCCTCTCCGCATTCACTGCTCTGAGGACCAGCGCCTCCACCCGCTCCGCAACCGGCACCATGCGCGAGATCGTGCACATCCAGGCAGGCCAGTGCGGCAACCAGATCGGCGCCAAGGTGGGCGCGTCGCCGGGAGGGGCCGCAGGCCCGGGTGAGGGGTGGCGAAGGTGCTGGCCGGGGCGGGGGCGGCGGCTCGCGGGAGGCTGCTACAGCGCCAGGCTGCCAGTGTGGCACATTCTGCGGCGAGGCCGCCGGGTGGGGCCCAAGAAGCTGCTCGACCTGCCACGATGCCCGCGGCGACGCAGCTGTGTGTGTCTTTAATCAGGGCTTTTTAAATATCCTTCATACTCAACCCTTCTGCGGGCTGCAGTTAGCATTACCTTGGGTGTGTTAGTCTCTAAATTGTGGATCGGGGCTACGGTCATATTTATCCAGTACCCTCATGTGAAATTTAATTTGTATTATTTTTGTGTCGTTTGAATGAAAAAATGCAATGTCACTGGACTGACAGATGTTATAGAGGTTTTCCTTCGGGTCTCACACGCGAGGGTGTTAGATCAATTCCCTTACACAGGCATCGACTAGACGTGATGACATATAACGTGATGCTGTCGTTTCCCCTCTGCCAGGCAGCAGGTGACTGCATTGGTAGGGACTGTAATTACCGACCAGGGTGGGGAGGCAGCAGCGGCCCTGGTGCATGGGTGTGGGCGGGAGCCTGTGCAAGGACATGGTCTCTTTCAAAACCGCCATATTGCCCACCCCAGCTTCCCTGCCCCCTCTCCTGCTGCAAACTCACAATGGAGTCAGAGCCCTCATGATGGCCAGCTCCTTCCACTGCTGCCCAGGCTCCTGTCTGCCCTTCCCTGCCTATTCCCTGCTGTGGTCAGTGGCATGTTGTTAGAGGGCTGCATGGGGTCTGTGCCAGGAGACACTGATTCCTGGAGGCAGCCACGGGTGGGGTCCACCTGTCCTCAGTCCTGCTAGGACCCATCCATGAGCTGGGATGGAGCCACACTCAGCCCTGGCTGAGGTAACAGAACCTCCCTCAGCCTTCGCAACACCACCCCTTCCCCAGAAGGGAATCTGCTGTGCCCCCTCCTCTTCCCATGTCCTCCCAGCCTTC
>CAUYRH010045514.1:0-24247 GCA_963574655.1 Perodicticus potto
TGAACCCATCAGCCTCGGTGTTTATACACCTGAGCTGGCAGGTTCGAATCCAGCCTGGGCCGGCCAAACAACAGTGATGGCTGCAACCAAAAAATAGCCAGGCATTGTGGCGGGTGCCTGTAGTTCCAGCTACTTGGGAGGGTTAGGCAAGAGACTTGCTTGAGCCCATGTATTGTAGGTTGCTGTGAGCTGTGATGCCACAGCACTCTTTTCAGGGTGACAGCTTGAGGCTCTGTCTAAAAAAAAAAAAAAAAAAAAAAAAGATTTTATTATAGTGGTAAGTATATTCATAAGTATTAATTTGCTTTCCTAATTGTTTAAAATACTTAATAACTATAAATATATATGTGTATATTTATTTTAAAAATGAACTAAAAATGATTGAAACTGCTGAGATTCATTGCTATGTGATTATTCAGAGACCCCAAAATATCACTCACTATACATCTCTTCTTTCATATTTAGTTTTTTCCCATTCTCCAATCTCCTGCCTGGGAAACTTATCTGGCCGCCAGCATATTTGAAGCCAAACACCTGTTTTCAGCATGGTACTTCAACCTCTTCCTCCAGTGTGTCTGGTAACTTAGAGTTCAGAGTGCTATTGCTCCTAAACTAAACATTGAAAAGCAAGTTCTCTTGAGCACAGGGATAGCTAATTACTCTCTGGACTAGAATGGGCATCAGGGGATTCTGAACAGCCCTTTCAGGTCTTCCCCTGCTACTGACAAGGCATACTTTACTGCCATCTTTCCATAGACTTGTTTGCATGAATTTCTGAGATATTCCAGGGCTTGACAGTTGAGTCAACTTGTACTTGTTTGTTACCCTCTGTGTATTTTTAGGGTTCAGCCTCTTCCACTCTGTCATTTACCCCCAACTGCCCACTTCCCATCTTCCCAGGATGAGTTTCTGCCAACACTCACCCACCACGACCTGCCCCTTGACATTTCCTTTGCTCTTGTGAACGTTTAGTTCAAAAAATATAATTGATGTTACTTTAGAGAGGTTTGCAAGGGAAAAGAGATAAATATGCCTTCATCATCTTTAACCAAAATTCAATTACTTTTTCATAAAACAACATGTACCTGTCATTTGTAATATAAAAGCTGTCCCATATAGAACCAGTGCATGCAAAATGAAGGGAGTGTTTTGAAATAAGTCTAATAATAGGGTGTTATAGCTCCCTAAAAGTTTAAAGGCTTGGGCTATGACTTCCAGCCAAACAATATTTCAAAGTCACGGATATTAATCTGTTTTAAAATAAAAGAAGTAAAATGCAGAATACAAATGTCTTCATACAATAACTAAGAAAATGCCATGAAGGCTATGTTAATCAGTTTGATGAAAATAGTTCAGATTGTACATGAAACCAGCACCTTGTACCCCTTTATTGCACTAATGTACACAGCTATAATTTAATAATAAAAAACAAACAAACAAACAAAAAACAGGAAGTGTCAAAGCAGAATGCCAGAGGTATCAACTGTCAAACTAAGTACTTCAGAAAGGGAGTATTTCGTACTTAATAACCTTAATATTTGTTTATCCTATAGCAAATATTCTAAAAAGAAAGCAGACAAAATTATTAATTAAGCATTTTCAGTTACTTTTGTTTTTTCTACATAATGATAGTCAATCAGTAAGTATCCTTTATCTTTGCACAGTGGAAGCCCTTTCAGATGGCTAATATGTCTTTGTTTTACATTATCCTGATATTTATTATTTTTCTTGTCTGAGGGCTCACTAGATGCAGTATCTCATCCGTATTAGTATTATCTAGTACCAGTCCTAAATCGTCATTGTTCCAGAAAGCTGTGGACACCATAGGCTCTCAGGACTTTTTTCCTCTTTGCTATGAAATATGTATATGAACCCAATTTTTACCTTATACTGGCAAAAAAAAGTACAAATCATCTCTCCCTCACTTTTATGTCCCCACTTTAGAACTACCTGGGAACTGAACCCATGGTGTTCTGTATGTAACTATTACAAACATATCACATGTAAAATTGTCTGCTTGTATATACATATTATCTATGTGTTCCTAATCTTGATACAAGTGCTAGTACAGTACTCAAAATTTTTAAGTGATCTTGATGCCATTTTTAAAATCTTTCCCTTTGAGAAGTGGATTTTATTATTTCTCATGCACCCAGAATCCTTGCTTATTTTTACCAATTCCTTATAGTTTGAAGACCAACTCTTACCAGAGATTTAAAAAGATGTACACATCTGTGTTTTTATTAAGAACTAACTTTCCATACAATCTCTGAGATAGCTCTTCTTTCTACTAAAATAAAACTTGAAAGACAATTCAAACGCATGTTATCCTACTTGTTCATGGGACAACTGGTTATTTTTCTGTTCAGAATTAAGAATTATTGAAGCTAGTGAAACAAGTATTCTTTCTTCATAATTCATATCCTGTTACTTCCTTATGTAATGAAGCATTATAATTTTCAGGTTACCACTTCACAGGACTTGTAACTTCATTGCTTGTACAAAGAAAAGAACAAAGATGAGTCAGGAGTATGAAAAAACATTTTCTGGGTAATGAGAAAGTAAATTAATTTACATTTCCTGCAAATTGATAAGTAGGAAGTTTTTATTAATGAGTCCTATAATTCTGACAATGTAGTGTTTATTTGCAGGGTTCCCATTCAAGAACTATGATTAATTATTATACATCGAGATTAGAGTCAAGGTAAGCAAAACTCATACTGAATTACTTCCATAAGAATTAATATAAATTATCTAGATATGGCTCTAAATTGCCACATCTCAATAATTTTGAATCTGCTAACACTTTTGACAAACTCATTAAATAGTATGTGAAATGCACCATGCACATTCATTTAAAATTGAATGAATTATTCTTATCTCAGAAATGTCCATCCTGGCTTTAGTTATAAATGACAGAGACCAAATAAGCTATTGACCAAAACCATAAGGGCTCCCAAGAAAGCGTGGGTGAAGATCATGTACATCAACCTCCATTTATTCTTAGTATTTGGGAGACTGAAGGTAAAGAATTTGCAGGATGTTGAAGGCCTACATGTCATTTCCTCCTTAATCCTTACATGAGTTAATATGTAATGTATAAATAGAGCATCACCTAATTCATACTATTATTATGAACCTTAAGCAAACCCCAAACATGAAAATTGTTTATGGCCTATGAATGAGGTCATTATGGGATAGAGATATGGCAGAGACTCAGTAAATAAATACTTTCAATAACTTTATGCCAATGAATTTGAAAATTTAGATAAGATGGAAATATTCCTGGAACATATATAAAGTAGCAACAAGAACAACAAAAATACAAGTTCAACAAGAAACAGAAAACATGCATAGTCCTACAGTG
Source organism: Perodicticus potto (assembly GCA_963574655.1). Classification (NCBI taxonomy): domain Eukaryota; kingdom Metazoa; phylum Chordata; class Mammalia; order Primates; family Lorisidae; genus Perodicticus; species Perodicticus potto. The sequence goes on from CAUYRH010045514.1 coordinate 3,368, forward strand.
GTTATACTTGCATCAGTGGATAAATTATCTTCTAGAAAACTCCAGGCTCAGGCATTTTCAGACAGAAGAATAAGTGTTTCCGGACAAATTCTATCAGTCATTCAAGGGGGAGTTTGTCTTATCTTTTGATACTCAAGAGGAAGCTTATTTTCACCAACTAATTTCATAAGTTGAATACAATGCTATCAAAATCAGATAAAAAAGAGAAAATAAAGACAAATATGAAAATAATATTTATTCATGAACTTAGACACAAGCTTCCTAACTAAATATTAGCTAACAGAATTTGCAAAGTATGAATTAGGGTCATTAGAAATCTATTTATAAAGTGCATTACACACATAGATCAAAGTAAGAAAAAAACACAGGATCGTCTCAAAAATGCTGAAAAATAATTCAGCGTAATCCCAAAAACATTGCAAAAATGCTCAGTGAACTAAAAGTGGAAGGATGTTTTCTTAACCCAGCAAAAAGGATCTAGCAAATTTACGATACACATACTCAGTAGAGAAACATTTTAAACATTCTCTTAGAAATCACTTAAAGCTCCAAACAATCCCCTCATAAAAACAGAGCAATTAGGATGGACAGACAACTTTAAAAAAGCATCATTAAAACATAAATGAATTGTTGCTGTAAACTCTAGAATATCAGCTCATAAAGCTGAATTATAGCCTTAAGAGCTTAAAGAAACAGTAATACGCAAAACAAGTGGAGGAAGATCCTCTTCAGGAGGTCCTGAGTTTTGAGAATATAGAATCCTCTCACAGGTTCTCATTTTAAAGTCAAGTTCTCCAATGGGACAAGAGGAGTCAGTTGGCCAAGCAATGGTCAAAACTAGGATAGGGCTTTACAGGTGGCAATTTGTCAATGAGTGCAAGGGGCTATGTTGACAATCAGAAACTTCCAGACTTTTCAGTGAAAGGATTGTACTCCATACAGACAAGAAACTGATGGGAATAGAGAATGAAGGGCAAATATTCTGAGATCAAAGACCCAGGTACTAGTGAGGCAAAACAAATCAGTGGGGAGGTGGCTAGACAGGTCACATTTTTAGTACTTAATCGTGACAGTACAACGGGTACCCTAGAATCTTGAAGCTGGGGAAGTATCTTGGTCCATTCCTATATTCCTGAAACTACAGGAGAATTTAATTTGTTTAAACACCAGCATAGAGGAAAAATTCAAATTTAATACCAATATAAAGATTTTAAAAAGGAGTAAAAACCAAACTGAATACATGCAAGCAGAAAATGAGGATAAAAACTTCAGTAAAACTGGAACTTAGTGAGACTAAAAGAGTTAGAGGAAATTTAAAATATGACACAAACTATAAAAAGTCCAGCCACAAGCACACCCACAAGATATTTCACAACAAAATTTTTCAAAACAAATGTTGATGTATTACTTGGATCTCCTGCTGATATGATTTTCATGTAGGTTTGAAAAATGGAATTGTTACAGCTTTCTCTTCTGAAAAAAACTAGCACTCCCCTATTAGGCTTTTAAATTATAAAGATTACTTCCTCTCTTTTTTCCCCCATGACCCATCTTGAGTGAAAACAAAATATGTGCTGAAATTTGGAGAAGAGAGGTGGAAAAGTGGTTCCTGAAAGTCTCATTCATTCTCAAACTTTGACTTTCAGATTATTTTCTTAGTCTTTCTCATTATTACTACACTTCCCTTTTGTTTTCACGAATATTCATTTTATGAATACCCACCTTGAATTTTCAGTAATGTAATATTACTGATATTATAATATTACTGAAAATATAACATTATCATAATTAAGCAATTTTTTTCAACATGTAAATAATGTAACATCATGAAATATTTGCTTTAAAAGCATGGCTGTGTTCGTTTTTTTCCCAAGCTAATGGAATTGCATCTTTGTACATATGTATGTCAGCCCTTAAATGGACTTTTCTTTACTCGCTTTTTTGGAATAGACTTCTGCATAACACAGAGTTGTGAACTCAGAGCAAAAATGCATGACATATTTTATTCAGTATCAAATCTTGTTCCTGCATTGTTTAGAAGTTATTTGCCTTATTAGTAACTTGTAGGGATTTCTTTTTTTGTTGTTGTTTTGGATATGAGCTTTTTTTTAGATATATGAATTACAAATATTTGGTCTTGGTCTGTGGGTTTGATTTTTAATTTCTTCATATGTATTTTTTGATGAACATGAATGTTTACTTTTGATAAAGTTCAATTTATTCATTTTTCTCTTTTATGATTGCTGTGTTATGTGTCCCACAAAACTTTTGCCTATTCCAAGATTATGAATATATACTCCTAATTTTATCCTAAAGCAGGGGACATCAAACATTTTCTGTGACATGCCAGAAAGCATGTTCTAAGGCTTTCTGAACCAAATGATCTTCATCACAACTACTCAGTTCTCACTGTAGCATGTAAATAGCTATAGGCAATACTTAAACCAGCTCAAGTCTATTTGTGTTCCAATAAAACTTTACTTAAAAAATAGACAGTGGGCCTTTCTGTTTAGAGACAATGTGACATAGACTTAATTTTACCCATTTCTCCCTCTGATTACAACTAGTTATCCTGGAAATCACTTAGCAAACAATCATAATTGTTTGTTTCTGAATGAAGAAACAAGGTGGATTGGAAAGGGCACTCGTGAACTGAAGGACACTAAGTTCTGAGTCTCTTAAGTTTTCTTTCTATTTCTCCTACCTCTCCAAAGGAGCAGCAGAGAAGACCTCAATTATTGTAAAGGTAATTCTTTACCCCAGTGAACTGTATTGAGCCACAAAATTGACTCCGAGTTTAAAGAGCTTTTTATGGACTCTCAATTTTATTCCGTGGATGTCTCTGTTTGTCTTCATGTGGGAATCACACATTCTTGATTACCTTGGCTTTGCTATAATTTTTGACATTGGGAAGTGTGAGTTCGCCAGCTTTGGTCTTCTCTTTTGAGACTGTTTTTGCTATTCTAGATCCCTTGAATTATCACATAAATTTTAGGATCAGCTTGTCAATCTTTGCTAAAAGGTAGCTGAGGTTTCAATGATGTTTCAGTAAATCTGTAAATCAGTTTGGGTGCTATTCCACCTTGATAATGGTAAGTCTTTGAATTCATGAGCACGGCATCTTTCCATTTACTTAAGTATTCTTTAGTTCTCTCAACTTTGTTTTGTAGTTTGTAATGTACAAATTTGAACATCTTTTGTTAAATTTATTTTATCCATGTGCATTTAATTTCACTAAAATATTTATTTTTACTTAATTCATTTTGATGTTGTTATAAACGAAATAGTTTCCTTAACTTTGTTTTTGGATTTTTCATTGATAATGTATATGTATAATTGATTTTTAAGTTGATTCTAATTTCTTTATTAATTTTTGTAGTTTTATTCCTGGGTTTCTTAGAATAGTTTATATACAAAGTCATGTCATCTGCAAACAGAAATAGCTTTAATTCTTCCTTTCCAATATATGGATGCTTCTTCTTACTTTCCTTTTCCTTCTTCTCCTCTGTTTCTCTTTTTCTTTTTGCCTAACTGTCATGGCTAAAATCTCCAGTAGAATTTTAAATAGAAATGGTGAGGGCAGACACTGTTGCTTTGGGACCAATCTTTGGGGAAAGCTTATCTTAACTATGGTACTAGCTGTGGGTTAGTGTCTTTTATCAAGTTAAAAAACTCCCTTCTACTCTTAGTTGGTTGAAAGTTTTTTTTTCTTCCAAAAAGATGTTGTACTCTTTCCTAGTGCTGCATGTAAATCAACAACTACTTCAAAATAAAAAAGACTTTTAGAAGAGGATAAAAGGAAAAGCAGATTGAGCAGCTTTTTGCTCAGCTACCATTTGCTGACCCTTCTTGTAAGTCTATTATTTAAACGTCTACTTTTATATCTATAATCTACCTCAAATAAATTTTCATGTATACTGAATAGGAGGTAATAAACTCTAGGCTTTAGAGCAGTGGTTTTCAACCTTTTCTGTCTTACGGTACACTTGAACCTATAGTTAAACTGCAAGTGGCACACTTACATTGATCAAAAAAAGGAAAAAAAGAGTAAAAAAATATACTTTAGTTTGAACTTCTTTGAAACATAATTTAATTAATTATCTTTAAAATTTTTAGCTGCACACCAAAGATCCTCCAGGGCACACCAGTTGAAAATCAGTACCCTAGTGGGATTTTTTGTTTATCTGTGAGTTTTTTTTTTTTTTTATTCATATTTTTGAGACAAGGTCACTCTGTTGCTTGGGCTAGAGTACAGTGGTACCATCATAGATTACTACAGCCTCCAAATCCCTAGGCTTCAGCAATCCTCCCGTTTCAGTCACTCCCCATGCCAGCCACATTTTTGTATTTTTTGTAAAGATAGGATCTCACCATGTTGCTCTGGTGGGCCTTGAACTCTTGGCCTGGAGGATTAAAGGCATGAGCCACTGCATCTGGTTTAGATTTGTATCTTGATACATTGTATTTTCTTTACACCATACATGAAAAAACTTTCTTTCAAAGAGAAGGCAAATGACCATATAAAAATACCACATGAAAATCTGCCCCACATCATGAGACAAGAGGAAAATATGCCATTTAAAATCACCGCCATGAGTCATCACTGCATCCATCCCAGAATAGAACAAAATTTTATAAGTTATGGGACATATGGAGTAGGTACATACTTCACATGACTCTAAAATGATGCAATGACATTGAAAAAAAATATTGATCAGTTTCAAGCAACATTAGACATACCTTACTTTATGTCCTAGCAATTCTATTCCTGTATTCATGTTCAAGAGACATGAGTGAATATATGTACTAAAAGAACCATAGAAGAATTTCATAATTGCCAACCCAGGCCACAAACCTAGATGCCCTTAGGAGAACAGACAAGCAAATTGTAATGTGTTTGTCTCATGGAGTCCCATGCTGCAATAGAACACACACACATACACTTTTAAATGTATATGAAAAATGCATATAATATTTATGACAAACACGTTATGTATATGTATGACAACATATGTATATATGTGTCTTATGACATATAAAATATGCTTGAATGTTAAAAATCTGTTGACTGAAGGAAAGCAGACATAAAAGAGTATAAAACATAAGCCCCCATTTCTAAGCAATTCAAGAGGAGGTAGAACTATGTTGATTATCTTTGAGAAGGTGGTATTGACATAAAAAGCATACAAGAGAATCTTCTGGTCTTCTGAACCAGAACTAGATGACAGTTTTTAGGCATGTACTTATGCACCAGCTTTACTCTTAATATTTGTGCTCTTTATTGAATGTAAATCATACTTCAACTAACAAAATATGGTATCAATGGTGAAGGTGTGGTAGGAACATTATCGAATGGTTTTCACTCTGACAAAATAACAAATGGAAAATATTTGGGATTCTGCTTACTTCTCAGGAAAAAAACGAATTGTTTTACTTTGAAATTTAAATAATTAGTTCATTCGTTGATTCATGCATTTTAACAAATATGTATTTTGCCCCTTCCGGAGGCTGGCTAGGTTTGTACAACCTAATACAAGCACTTAAAACAAATCATCCTTTGGAAAAATCTCCAAATATTGATGGATATTTTATCACTCTAAAATTTTTGTTACTTAAAATTTTGTGGTAGTGTACAATTTTATCACTTTTACTATTTTGTAATACTGAATAAAACATTTTTTATGCAATTTTCTTGAACGTTAGTCCAGATTCCAGGAATATAGAAACCTAGGTTTCTACTTCCAGACTTTTATTATATGGATTCTATTAACATCGAACACTTTATAATTTCTCCTCATTTCCTTTACCCTCTAGTCTCATCATATCCTCATTTTTTTATCCTCTACTTAGTATTTCTCTCTCCTATGACATTTATTTTTTCACCTCTAATTATTTTTTCATGACTCTTTATCTTCTTGAACCTTTCATAAGTACGAGATTCCTACACACAGAGGTAAATATAAATACATACATGGAAATATAAAAACTAGGCATAGAAAAACACAGCATCATAATCTAAGCCATTTTTTTCTGTCATTTACAACAATGTTACACTGTCACAAAATCAGAAAAACAACTGTTTAAAAGCATGGCATCTATTTAGCTGTAAGTGACAGAACCATCTTTTCTTTTTGGACTTCATTCAGTACCTTTATCACTTGGTTATTTTATTTGGTTGATGTGTATATAGTTCAGACCAGAAGACAAAATATATGATTCATCTCCAGTCCCAAAGCACCATTTGAATGACACTTTATTTACATTAGCATTCCTAATTACTTAATGACCAATCAGATATGGTTCATTGCTAGTAAGTGTAGAAACATGTTGTCTGAAGGATGTAGTTTAATTAGTATACTCCTAAAAACACGTCCCTCATGACCATTGGATGTAATCATTATTTTATGTATTTAACTGCGAAATTCATATTTACTCAGCAGCCTGGAGAACGGCGTTTAGTTCTTGATGCTGTTTAATAGACCATAGTAAGATTTTTAAAGAAGCCTATAAAATATCAAAAGCAAATTACTTAAAAAAATTAGCTACAACTCCAGTAAAGTAGTTATTACATCTAAATACTAATATCGTATACATTAAACAGTAAAGATAGAATAAGTACATGAGGCCCATTATAATTCTTCTGTTAATGAGATTGGTGCAGGAAGCTCATATTCTTTTAAACCATGGGGAATATTTCGATATTTTTACTCTTGATTAATGATTTTGAAAATGACCTCATTTCAAGGGTAACTGCTGATTTCTCTTTTTTCCTCCTACTGATTATTTATTAAATGACAAACAAATTAGATGTTCTTTTCTTGCAGAAAACACAACGTACAGGAACCAAAACTGCTGGCCTAGGCTAGAAGGGAAAGAATAATGATTTTTCTTCCAAGTAGAGTCTTTTCCAACTGGGTGTATTTTTCATGCACTGTCATTTACCCTTGACTTCTGAGAAGCACCGTATTTCTTAATATGGGAGAGTCCCTTGTTATAATTAATATATTCAAGAAAATTACTTTGTAAGGATTCTGATAACTGATAATGGGCTATATAGTGAATAGTAACAAAGGTGTAGAATTTTCTAGAACTCTTTTGTGAGCTCACTCCTCATTCACTAGTCATTGTTTTGATTAGAACGTGAATCACTCACTCATTGAAACGGATGCCTTGGGGTTAGGTCATGTGCTTTATGTTCAGGAATTACTCCACAAATCAGCAAGTGATCCTAGAATTCTCATGTTTTCTTACTGTCTGGAGGAAGTGTGTCTCCCTCAGTTCCCACGGGTACTGTTTCAGGAGTATACAACGTCCTCCTGGCTTTCTCTCAGATTAGATACTGATAGCAGTTATAGTAATAAAAACAGCACCGTCAGTGTTACTGTACCATTAATACTATTATCAATATTATATTTCAGGTCTTCTCGTGTTCCAAACATTTTATAAGCATTTTATATGCTTTAGCTTGTTTATTTCATAAATTCACCTACTGATCTGGAAAACATTGCTTCCATTTTACAGATGAGGAAATGAAAATACTAAAAGTTTAAAACCTTTCCCAACATCACGTACAATTATCTAATGAAACTTAGATATAATAAATCTGTTTAAAAATTATAAACAGGAAAATTTAGACCTTAAAGAACTTAACAGTACAAAGATATGTGCAAGGTTGTGCTATCTTTAATCTTTATTAGAAATGCCTAAGGTAATGATTTTTGAAAAAATATTTGTAATCACTGCTTGCAATACTTTTTCTAAAAGCAAGTAATAAGTCCATTGTTGCCTTTTTCTTTGAATTGCCATGATTTGAATTCCATTGGTGTTTGAGTTGTTCCTATCATTCCAACAGCCTTTTTCTAAGCAGTTAGTAGGAAGAGACCCCCCGCCCTGTCTTGGAGGTTATAAAGGCAGGAGTTTGAGAGCTCTCCCATTTGCTGAGATCACTTTGATTACAGTTTCTGATGTCTACATATTGCCTTGCTGAAAATGTCCCACACTCCCCTTCTCTTCAATAACTAGTCACATACAGAAGTTCAGAATGGAGGATTAATAATTCTGTAGGTTTGGGGAAGTACTTTAGTCACAGTGCAAATGTGACTAAAGGTGGGCTTCATTTGTTAACTATAATTTAATTCATAGTCTGTGAAATCTGGGCTATCATGAAGTGTCAACAGTGCAAAAAGCCCCAGAATTTGGTATGTAGGGCTTATTTCCAACTGTACCAACTATTTTATGCAAGAGTATAACAACTTGTTACCTGTACTGGGTCTGTTTATCTTTAATTTTTGTTTTTCTTTCCTCTGTTTTCATTATTTTACTCTTGCAAAATCAATGGAATAATAATTCTTTATTTGAAAAGATTAAATAAGGTTGTGAGTGTAACACAGATGATCAACAAAGTTCCTAGCACTAAATATGTGTTTTTGGCTGGATGCCCATAGCTCAGTGGTTAGGGCACCAGCCACGTACAATGAAGCTGGTGGGTTCGAATCAGCCCTGGTCTGCTAAACAACAATGACAACTATAACAAAAAATAGCCAGGTGTTGTGGTGGGCACCTGTAGTCCCAGCTACTTGGGAGGCTGAGGCAAGAGAATTGCTCAAGTCCAAGAATTTGAAGCCGCTGTGAGCTGTGACACCACAGCATTCTACTGAGGGTGACATAGTAAGACTCTGTCTCAAAAAATAAATAAATAGGTAGATAAAAATAAATAAAACAAAATAAATATGTGTTTAAAATTGACAATTATAGTAAATGACACTTAGAACTGTGATGTGATTGTTTAATTCAGCCTGGCTTCTTGAGGCTGAATGAAACAAGTCAATAACCAAGGAAAATCTAAGTCAAATGGGTATTTTAAAATCCTATTGACTGATCATGTGATCTAATTGGCAACAAGGAGAAATTCCTGTGGAGAACATATCGCTTCAAAATTTCTTCCATCAACTCAAACCAACACGGTTGATAATATACAGTAAAAGATTCATGCTTTCTCATTTATTCCAGAGGATTCACTAGTAAATAGAGCAAAAGGACAAGTCCGCAGAGGTACCTGACCACAAACTAGTCCAGCACAAGTCTATTCACAAGTAGAGCAAAGTCCAGGCTGCCATAATAAAAAGGTTAGCCCCAGAGGTGTCTAACATGCCTCAACCCCTCCTGATTGCTCTGGAAACCCATTTACAGTCTGTCTCACATCAGGTGCCAGGACTTTGTAAGAACATAATGTGTGAGACTGGGCAAGTCAAAGGTGAAGCTTTATCCTGATGGTCCCAGAATTACACACTCTCTTGGCAAAAATAGGCTGCTCACCTATCTGAGGTCTATTCCTGCCAATAAGGATGCATATTATTTCAACGAAGTCATTCTAAAACCACTGAGCATTATTTAGAATCAATTCAAGTTTCTTCCTCTTACTGTGCATAATAATGACTAGAGTGTGAGTTACAGTTTTACAAGGATACACGCACACACGCACACACACACTATATGTGGATGTGAGTTTGTGTATTTCTAAACAAGTTTCAATTGATGTATTTTTGGTTACCAATGTGCAATGTTTTATTTATAAATTTTTCTATTGATAGAGCCTAGATCAGTTGTTCTTAAATTTCTGTGCATATAAATTTTACTTAGGGAGCTTATTTTAAAATGTAGATTCCTGGATCACACCATGAAAATTCCAATTTGATCCATCTAGGGTAAACCTGCAATTTAATAAGCATGTCTGGTGTTTCTGATTCAAGGGGTCTTCAGACCCACTTTAAGAAATGGGACCCTAGAAGAAATTAGTTTACGCTTGAATTTATCTCAAAGATTAGTTAGGAGAACACATAGAGCTAAGTTAAACCTGCAATAGCGGACAACTTAGTTTCAGTACCTTCATTGTGTAAAGGTGGAATGCAAAGCCCAAGGAGATGCCATGAAACAATAATATTTAAAATAAGAGCAAATATTTGTAGTGTGTTACTAGACACTGTGCTAAGCACGTTGCCTACATTATCTTATTACTATTTAATATTTATTATTATCCCTATTGTATAAATGACAGAAGCAAAAATTAAAGAGCATAGGTCATTTGTTCCAAGTTACAAAATTAATACATTTGGAGTGGGATTCAAGCACAGGCTATTAGGCTACTTAGAGAGCAACAACAACAGTAATAATAACTTTTAGCATTTTAACTCAACATTTAACAAATGCTCATTATGTCCCAGACATCTGGTAAGTGCTCTGTGATAAGTTAATTTTTTTATCTTCACTTAACTCTACAAGGGTGAAATTATAACTCTTCCCATCTTATTTATGCAGGAACTGAAGCTAAGAGAGGATAAATAACTTTGCTCTACATCTAGAGAATATGGGAGCTGGGAGATAGACTCGGGGTTACAGCTTTGAAGCTCATGGTCTTAGCGACGAGAAGAGGAATTTGAAGTTGTCTCACCCTTGATACAGTCTTCTAATGCCATAGGTTATGGGAAATGCAGAGTAGATCCCTACCAGGGCCCAACAAGAAATGGAAATGCATTGTTTGTACTGATATATGAACATGTATATGCACATATATGTGTCATTCAAGACTCTCCAATGCATACAACCAAAGTCAATTGGCACAAACTGATGTCGAATGATAGTTTTGGGGAAGGATACAGAGGAAAAAGACATAAAAGACACATAACTACTTAACAGCCAAGAGGGCTTCAGTAAAGGTTATACAGCAGAAACAGCCTGATTCTGATGTTGCCCCTGGTAAACCTCTTTTGTCATAGAAGAATATCCAAGCCACTGGATGCAGCCATAATGAATGAAAGTTAAACCAAAATGACAACTTCTTAACAGAAATATGCAAATGGACAAGGATCAGACAACTGTCTGCACACTACTTCCTAAGCTTTGGGAGAGAGAATACTGGTCTCTGCCTCCTACAATTAGGAAGGTACTTGTGTCTGGGCAGCCAGAGAATAAATGTCCTGCAGGAATCATCATCCATAAGTGAGCAGCTCAGTGGGGAACACTCAACAAGGCCATTTTCCACATAAGCTGATACATTAAGAAAATTATGTACAGTTTAGCAGAAAGTATTGAAATATTTTAAATAAAATAGAGGTGAAAATTAGTAGTATTAAGAGTTTAATAAAATTTAAAAATTGAGACAACTATTAGTCATAAAAAACATGAATTACATTGAAATGTTGACATAGTCAAATGTAGATGACAATGTATTTAGGGATTTAAATTATATGTGTAAGTGGGTCACTCTAGTTAAAGGAATAACCTAAACTTTTTGAAAGCTTTGGATGGAAGAAGAGAGAGAGTATTATACTGAGCCCATACTTTTCTGGTCTTTTTTTGATGCCTCACAGGGGGTCTTAAGAATGAATAACCAGGATATTAGAAAATATTCTGATGTTAAATTATTGTTTGATTTTCTTTTGAGGGACAAAAGAACAGAGCACAACTCCCTAGGTGAGGGCAGGGTTTTCCTTGAAGCAAATCAAATTTCCCCATTAGTCTTTCTCAGTTAGGAAATGAGGCCATGGGGAGGAGGGCTCTGGACTTTAGGGATGGAGAAACTTTTATCTCTGGGGCTTAGGGTAATTGGCCCAGAAACTAAAGCAGACATTCACACATGATTTTTTGTTGTTGTATTTTTACAGCTTTACTGAAGTATAATTTGCTATATGAATCACAGAAAATATTTAATGTGCACAATTTGATGAGTTTGGGGATATCCACACCCATGAAAGCATCATTGTAGTTAAAATAATGAATATATCCACAATCTTCACAAGTTTTTATTAAGTCCTTGTGATCTTTCTTTACTTCTTTCTCTGTCATCCCTATCTCCAGGAAACCTCTGATGTGTACTTTCTCTCTGAACACATTACATTTTTTAGGTTTATATGAATAGAATAATGTAGCATGTGCAATGGTTTTATCTGACTTTTTTAATCAATATAATTTTTGAGATTCATCCATTTTCCAGTGTGTATCAATAAAATACTTCATCCTTTCTCATTGCTGAGAAGTATTCTATTGTATGGATATACCACAATTGGTTTAACTATTTATCCGTTTACAGATTTTTTTGTTGTTTCTGTCTTTGGCTATTACAAATAAAACCATTATGAATGTTTGAGTACAAATTTTTCTATGAGTGTGATGGTTACACTACACTGACTAGGCTAAGGAATATACAGAAAGTTGGCAAAGCATTATCTTTGAGTGTATCCGTGAGATGTTTCTAGAAGGCATTACTATTTGAGTTTTTGTTGTTGTTGTTTTGAGATATTCTTACTCTGTTGCCTGAGCTAGAGTGCCAGGGCCTTACCCTAGCTCACCCTCAAACTCCTGGGCTCAAGTGATCCTCTTGCTTCAGCCTCCCAAGTAGGTTGGACAAGAGGTACCCACCACAACTCCCAGCTGATTTTTCTATTTTTTAGTAGAGACAGAGTATTACTCTTGCTCAGGCTGGTCTTGAACTTCTGAGTTCAAGGGATCCACCCTCCAGGGCCTCTCAGAGTACTAGGATTATATGTGTGAGCCACTGAAGGGCCACTGGAATAGATTATCATTTGAATCAATAACCAAAGAAAGATCACCCTCACTATATGGGCAAGCATAATCCAGTTAGCATTGAGAGGTCAATAAAAGAAACAGATAATAGAAGGGTGAATTTGCTCTCTCTTCCTGAGATAGGCCACCTTCTTCTGTCTAAGGACATCAGTGCTCCTGGTTCTCAGGACTTCTGACTAGATCGAGTTACACAAACAATTTTCTTGATTCTCCAGCTTGGAGACAGAAGATTGGCGTGTAGGTCTTCTTGTGTGCCCTATAAATTCTGTTTCTCTGGAGAACAGTAAACCAATACGGTAAGCATATGCTTCTGTCTAGGCACAGTATAGTCTAGGTGCTGTTTCATATGGGAGATTGACATTTAACTTTCTAGGAAACAATGAAACTGTTTTCCAAAGTGGTTTTTCCAACAGTCAATGTTGTACAAAATGCCCATATTCTCATAAAGATTTGGCATGGCTAGCCTCTGATACATTTATCTCAGACAAGGAACCAATATCTGCATGTTCCCATTAATGAACCACAATTTTCTTGGGTTTCTCTAGTTTTTTCCCAATATTCTGTTTTGTTTTGTTTTGTTTTGTTTTCTTTCCAGATCCCATTCAGTCTATCAGTATATTCAGTCTATTCAGTCAGTGTATTTAGTCATTCAGTCTCCTTAATTCCTCTGACCTGTGACAGGTTTTTAAACTACTAGTCTAAATTGTATTGAATCCCTCTGCATTTTTTTTATGATTTTTTAAATCTTGTTCCAACTATGGTATGAGTTTGGGGAAATAATATTACAGAGGTAAAATGCGATTCTCAAAACATCCTAGCCTGAAGACATGCAGTTATGCTTATCATTGATGATGTTAACCTTGATAACCTGTCAAAGCAATGTTTGATAGGTTTCTCTTCTGTAAAATTAATTCCCCAGCCTCAAAGTCTACTCTTCAGAAGCAAAACACTAAGTGTAACACACACTCAAGGGGTGAAGAGTTCAGCTCCACCTCCTTGAGGGCGGTTTCTACATGAATTATTTGCCATTTGTCTGTGCAGAGATGTGTCTCTGTTTCATAGTTTATCCAATAAATTATTTCTATCAATATGACTCATGTATATTTGTTTTCTATTTTGGGTTGTGATCCATTATCATGGTTTTTTTAATATAAAAAGTATTTATTTTGTTATTCAGGTTATTCTAAGGTCTTCTAACAAAGTCCACTGGGATCTCTTTCAGGTTGTCTCCTGTGTTCTTTGTGACATGCCCCCAATTTGTTCATGTTTTGTTTTTGTTTGTTTATTAAGAACTTTATTATATTTTGGCTCTACAAGATGCTCCAGGCTCATCTTGTGTGTTTCCTATCCCAGCCCTATAACTGGCCATTTCTCCATGGTCCCTGGTTCCTTTACTGGGAAATGGTGTTAAAAAGCAAGATTTGGGGGCTTGGTCATTGGTACTAGAATGTTGTTGTTTCTAGTCTTTCTCAACAGAAACATGTACATATTAATTTATACTCTCATAATCTTCTTTATATGTATCTGTCTGCATTTGTAATAAGCTGGACATGAGTTTATGTTGACATCTCTCACTCTAAACCAATACCACATGCCATATCTCAGTCTTCTCACTTTTCTTCTCTATAACTTCCTTTTATTAAAATTGAGAAGCCTGCTTCCCAGGTTCTTTTCAGTATGTATGTGCGTCACTTTCAGAATTGTCAACTTTATCTTATGATAAGCAACCTTCCCAGCTAGAGGACAGGGACATGTATAGTTCCACAACTTTTTTTCCTACCCCCTTTGGTGACATTACATTATTTTATCACAGACTGAATTAAATCTTGCACTCTCCAGAACTCCTGGAGAGTTTTTTTTAACTTGCATATATTAAATGCTACCCTTTGTGCAGTGAAGTTTGATGAATTTTGACAAATATCGAGTGTCAATATTATACAATACCTTACAAATGATTTCCACCACCTTGAAAAATCTCTTGTGCTTCTCCAAGTCAAACTTTACCTTCTCCCTAAATGACTGGAAAACAATTATTTTACTTCTGTTTCTTAAATTTTACCTTTACCTGAATGTCATTGGAATAAAACCATAGCAAATTATATCACTTTTCCAGGGTTGTTTGATCTGCCTAGTAAAATGACTTTAAAATTCATCTATGTTGGTTGCTTGAATCAATAGCTCATTTCATTTTATTACTGAATAGTATTCCATTGTACCACAGTTTGTTTACCCATTCAATCATTCAAAGATACCTTGGTTGCTTCTAGGTTTGGGTCCTGGCAATGAAGCTGTTGTAAACATTCATGTGTAAGTTTTTGAATGGACATAATTTTCCAGTCAGTTAGGTAAATGACTAGGTGACTACAAGGCTACTTTTAGCTTCCTAGGAAACTGCTATCTTCCAAAGTGTTGAAACCATTTTGTATCCCCACTGGAAATGATGCTACACACCTGACTTTTATTTTAATTTGTGGCTAGCCTTTTAATTTTAGCAAATTCTATAGGACATATAATGTTATAAGATTATAGTTTTATTTTGTCTACTTCTAGGGACTAATGATATTGAGCATGCTTTACGTGTTATTTGCCACTCAAATGTCATCTTCAAAGGTGTCTCAAATTCTCTGTGCAATTTTAAAATTGAATATTTTATTTTTAGATCATTGTAGGTTCACATATAACTGTAAAAAATTACATAAAAAAGCCCTATGTGCCCTTTTCCCTGTTTTCCCCAATAGCATACCCATGGTATTGACTTAAAACAGTCAGGACACAGAACATTTCCATGACCACAAATATTATTCTTGGTACCCTTTTAAAGTTAAACTCAACTTTCTCCAATTGTCACTCTCTGGCAATTATTTATATATTTTCCACTTCTAAATTTGTCATCTCAAAAATATTAAAAGTTGTGGAAACAACTTCAATGTCCATCAACTCAGGAATGGATTAACAAATTCATGCATACCATGGGTTATTATTCAGCCATAAAAAAGATGGTGACCACATCTTTTGTGATATCCTGGATGAGGCTGTAACACATTCTTCTTAGTAAAGTGTCACCAGAATGGAAAAGAAAATATCCCATGTACCCAATACTAATATGAAGGAAGTAGACTATCCAATCTTTGCCCAGATAGGAGAAAAATTCATTTCAATTCAAGTTGGGGAAAGGGGTAACAAGGAACAAGAAGGGGAATGAATGCTCTCACTGAATGGACATGGGGTGAGGGGGGTTGGCATACCTTTTGTATGTGGGACATAACTGCAAGGTGAACTCTACCTAACAAAATCAAATAGTTTGACCTGGTTGCTTGTACATTCACATTAATCTAAAATATACTTAAAATAAAAATACACACACACACACACACACACACACACACACACACACACATATATATGGAATTACAAAGTATATAGCTTTGGGTAATTGACCTTTTCACTCAGCATTATTTTATAGAGATACATTTAGGTTGTTGAGCATATCCATAGTTTATTCCATTTTTATTGTCAATTGGCATTTCAAGGTGAGAATATAGTACACTTTTTTAACCCATTTACCTATTGAAGCACACCTGGATTGTTTCTGTATTATGCTATTATGAATAAAGCTGATATAAAAATTTGTGTACAGGTTCTTATGTGAATGTAAGTCCTGATATATTAGTTGCATGTTTAGCTTATAAGAGACAGCCACATTATTTTCCCAAAGTAAATGTATTGTGATCCACCTTCTTTACATCCTCACTAGCATTTAATGTTGCCACTACTTCTTTTTGCTTTCTTTCTTTCTTTTCTTTTCTTTTCTTTTTTTTTTTATACTGAGTCTCACTTTGTTGCCCTTGGTAGAGTGCTGTGGCCTCACAGCTCACAGCAACCTCAAACTCTTGGATTTAATCCATTCTCTTGCCTCAGCCTCCCAAGTAGCTGGGACTACAGGTGCCCACCACAGCGCCCAGCTATTTTTAGAGACCAGGTCTCACTCTGACTTAAGCTGTTCTCGAACACATGAGCTTAGGCAATGCAACCTCTTTTGGTCTCCCAGAGTGCTAGGATACCACTACTTTGTTTTTACTTTATTAATTCTGATGTATATCAAGTGATAGCTCATTGAGGCTCTAATTTGCATTTTTAATTGCCAATGATGTTGAACATCTTTTCATGTGCTTATTTTTAACTTGCATGTCCTTTTCAGAGACATTTCTTTATATCTTTTGTTTATTTTCTAGTTGGATTGTTCAGAGTTTTTTGTTGAGTTTTGAGGTTCTTTATGTATTTTATATACTAGTCCTATGTCCAATATGTGATTTATAAAAATGTTTCTCATTCTGTAGCTTCTCTTTTTATCCTTTGAAGAGCAAATTTTTTATTTTGATAAAGTCCAATGAACCATTTTTTCTTATTGTGGATCTTGCCTTTAATATTTAGTCTAAGAATTTTCTGCTTAGCCCTACATTTCAAGTATTTTCTCCAATATGTGTTTTTAAAAGTTTATAGACTTATGTAGTACATTTAAATCTGTTATTCATTTTGGGTTCAGTTTTGCATAAGGTGCAAGACTCAAGATGAGGTTCATTTTGTTTCTTGTGCTATAGATATCCATTTTCTCCAAAGCTACTGATATTCATTGAAAAGGCTATCCTTCCTCCAACGAACTGCTTTTGTAGCTTTGAAAAAAATAAATTGGCTATATTTTGCATAGTTCTAGGTATGAGATCTCTGATATGTTTTGTTGACCTATTTTTCTATTGCCATGCCAATACCACTTAGCTTTGATTATCTTATTAGTGTAAATTTTCAAATTGGTTAGATCAATTTGTCCCATTTTTTTTCTTTGCTTAAAAATTGTTCTAGCTATTATAATTCTTGTCTTCCCTTATAAAACTTAGAATAAACTTATCTGCTTCCGTAAACTATCTTGATAGAATTGTGGTACGAATTATATTGAATCTATATTTTCAGTTTGGGGAAGACTTGGTATATTTATCATGTTAAGTCTTCCAAATGATGATCATAGTATATTTTATTAGACATTTGATTCTATTTTATTTCTGTGTGAAGTTTGCAGTGTTCATGTTCTATATGTCATTCACCAGATTTACACATTAAGTATTTCAATCTTTAAAATGATTTTAAATAGTATTCTTTTTAATTTCAGTGTATTTATGTTTATTGCTAATATAGAGAAAAAAATTAATCTAAATTTCATCAAGGGCTTTACAATGAAAGAACTTTACATTGAAAACAATAAAATAAGTATCCAATGTACTCAATACTACTACAAAATCAATATATAACCACCTATACACTCATATGAATGGCAAAACATAACTATAGTCCAGAAAATAGAAGGGAAGAAGAGAGAGAGGGGAGTTGTGGGGTAATATAGGAGGAGGGGGGGTATTTTGGGGGACCTCACTTATGTGCATGATGCAATGGTACATTTCAAAACTATTAAGAAATGGGTATAATTGTGACAGATGTGTTACTTAGTTCAATGCAAGCATTTCACATTGTATATTGAAGCAGTACCCTGAACCCCATAACTGCATCAATGTACAAAGTTATAATTTAATAAAAAGCAATTAAAAAAATGAAATAAAAAATAAAAAAATAAATAAAATATTGATAAACAAAATGAAAAAGACACAGATAAATGGCAAAGTATTACATGTTAATGATCTGGGAGAAATAGAGTTTTTAAAATGTCCATAATCCAAAAAGTAATATACAGATTCAATGTAATTCCCAGAAATATAACCAAATACCAATGACATTCTTCACAGAAACAGAAAAAAATCCCCACATTTTTATGGAACCACAAAAGACCCTGAAAACCCAAAGTAGGCTTCAGCAAAAGGATCAGAGGCGTCATTATACTTGACTTTTTAGTTTGATCATGTTCCATTCATTTGTTTTTGGTATTGTTGCTGCAACTGTCAAGGGAGTCTTCATAAAATCTTTCTCCAAGCCAATGTCGTTAAGAGTTTTTCGCACACTTTCTTCTAGAACTTTTATTGTTTTGTGTATTAAATGTAAATCCAGCAAGAGTCAAATTTTGTAAATGGTGAGAAGTGTGGGTCCAGTTTCAGACTTCTCCCAGTGGCTCAATAGTTCTCCCAGCACCATTAGTTAGACAGGGATTCTTTTTCCCGGTGTGCTTTTATTTGGTTTAGGAAAAAGCAGATGATGCTATGTGGCTGGGTTCATCTCTATGCTCTCTATTCTAGTCCATAGGGTATACAGCACACTCTTTGGGTGAAGGCCTCAACTACAACTTGAACTTTACCTAACAAACACAAACAGTGTAATCTAATCATTTTGATCCCTCGTATTATTGTGAAATAGATAGAAAAAAGAAATATATTCCAAAGTTTTATTATAGTAACACAGTACCGGCATGAAAACAGAACACATGAACTCATGCAATACAATAAAGAGCTCAGAAATAGATACATGCGTTTATAGTGCACTGATTTTTAAAAAAGATGTCAAGAGCACAGAATAGGGAAAGGATAATCTCTTCAATAAAGAGTGTTGGGGAAACTGGATTTCTATGTGCAGAAGAATGAAATTAGACCCTAGTCTCTCACTATATACAAGAATAAACTCCTAAGGTGAATTAAGACTTAAATATAAGACCTGAAAATATGAAATTGCTAGAAGATAACATAGGGTGAAAGTGTTAACATGTAGATCTTGACAGTGATTTTTTTGGATATAGCTTCAACAGTACAGACAATCAAAAAAAAAAATAGACACACGGCTTTAAATCAAACAAAAAACTTTCTGCATAGCAAAGGGAACAAGAAAGTGTATAAACAACCTATAGAATGAGAGAAAAAAAGTGGAAGGTGCCAAATATATATATATATATGTGTATATATTAAGAAAGAAAAAAGAAAAAAAGTATATTGAAATTATAATACTCAACATATACCAATAACAAATGATGAATACGAGTCATGTTGAGCACCTCTTTTAACTGAAGAGTCAAATGTGACATAAATATTACAAATTTAATACATTTTTCCCCTTTCTTCAATGTGTATATATATTTTTTGGCACTCTCTGTATTTGTGAACTATGCATCCGGTAGTTAAATTATTAACAAAAATACATAAAGAATTCAAACAACTCAATAGGCTGACAACAACTCAATTAAAAATAGGCAAAAAATCTGGATACACATTTCTCAAAAGAAGACATGCAAACAGCCAAAAGGTAAACTAAAAGGTGTTCAGTAGCAATAATCAGAGGAGAAATGCAAATCAAACCACAAGGCGATTATCAATCATATGTGTTAGAAGAGCTATCATCAAAAAGACAAAAGATAGCTGTTGACAAGGATGTTAAGGAAAAGAAACCTTGCACACAGTAGATGGAAATTCAGATTAGCGCAGCCACTGTGAAAAACAGTGTGGAGTTTTCACCTACTGTAAGTTACAGAGTTATAACAGCATAGTAAATGGTAAAACTGGTACAAAATATTTATTTCTGAAAATTAAAGAACATTATTACTACCAAACCAATGTGACTGTTTCATATGCCTTTTGCCTTTGTTAATTTTAAACAATATCATTAGTGAAGCAGCTAGCTACCTACTTTCTACTTTTCATTTTTCTAAATGGATTATCTCTTCATTTGTATATAACCTGTTGTCTAAATTTTATGTATAGTCTTTTACAATAAGTCATTCTCCTATATGAAAAAAACAATAGGCTGGGTGCAGTAGCTCATGCCTGTAATCCCAGCACTTGGAGAGGCCTTGGCAGATGGATTGCCTGAGCTCACGAGTTCGAGACCAGCCTGAGTCAGAGTCAGAGAGAACTGTCTCTAAAATTAGCTGGGGTTGTGGTGGGTGCCTGTAGTCCCAGCTACTTGAGAGGCTGAGGCAAAAGAATCACTTGAGCCCAAGAGTTTGAGGTTGCTGTGAGCTATGACACCACAGCACTTTACCAAGTGAGTCTCTGTCTAAATAAATAAATACATAAATAAATAAATAAATAAATAAAAATAGAACTACCACATGATTCAGCAATCCTACGGCTGGGTATATAGTCAAAGAAAATGAAATCGGCAATGGAAGACTATTCAGCCATAAAATGAAGACAATTCTGTTTTTTTTTTTTTTTTAATTTTTAATTTTTTTTATTGAGTCATAACTGTGTACAATGATTCAGGCTTGGAGTACAGTGTGTGGGCTTCCCATACAATCGGAGATATTTTTATCAACCTGATTAATGTAACATTCATGATATTTTCTCATTTACTATGTGAAAACAATTTTGATCCTTA
>CAUYRH010045516.1:0-15899 GCA_963574655.1 Perodicticus potto
GGTGCCTATAATCCCAGCTACTTGGGAGGCAGAGACAAGAGACTCGCTTGAGCCCAGAAATTGGAGGTTGCTGTGAGCTGTGATGCTATGGCACTCTATCCAGGGTGACAGCTTGAGGCTCTGTCTCAAAAAAAAAAAAAAAAAAAAAAACAAATCCAGCCCGGGCTCGCCAACCAACAATGATAGCTGCTATTAACAGTGTTGTGGCGGGTGCCTGTAGTCCCAGCTCCTTGGGAGGCAGAGGCAGGAGACCCGCTTGAGCCCAAGAGTTAGAGGTTGCTGTGAGCTGTGATGCCATGGCATTCTACCCAGGGTGACAGCTTGAGGCTCTGTCTCAAAAATAATAATAATAACAATAAAATAAAATAAAATCTAACACTCCCGTAGTAGTTTACAACCAAACATGGTCACATGCTATCAAATTAGTTTTCTAATGTTAAATGGGACACGCAGCATCTGTAGGTGAGGGATTTTGTTGTTTTGTTTTTTTTTGAGAGAGAGAGCCTCAAGCTGTCACCCTGGATAGAGTGCCGTGGCATTTCAGCTCACAACAACCTCCAATTCCTGGGCTCAAGTGAGTCTCCTGTCTCTGCCTCCCAAGTAGCTGGGACTACAGGCGCCCGCCACAACACCCAGCCATGTTTTGGTTGCAGCCACCATTGTTGTTTGGCGGGCCCAGGCTGGATTTGAACCCGCCAGCTCAGGTGTACGTGGCTGGCACCTTAACCCATTGAGCCACAGGCGCTGAGCCAGTTTGGTTTTTTTTTTTTTTGGCCAGGGCTGGGTTTGAACCTGCCACCTCTGGCATATGGAGCCAGCGCCCTACTCCTTTGAGCCACAGGCACCGCCAGGGATTTTGTTTTTTAATTTTTATTTATTTTTGAGACAGTCTCACTCTGTTGCATTGGCCAGAGCGTGATGACATCTTCACAGCTCACATGAACCTCAAACTTCTGGGCTCAGGCAATCCTCAGGCCGCCGCCTGGTGAGTAGCTGGGACTACAGGTGCCCATCCCAACGCAGGCTCATTTTTCTTTTTTCTTTCTTTCTTTCTTTCTTGTTTTTTTTTTTTTTGAGACAGTCTCACTCTTTTGCCCTGTGTAGACTGCCCTGTCTTCATAGCTCACAGCAACCTGAAACTCCAGGGCTGAAGAGATCCTCTTGCCTCAGCTTCCCCAGTAGCTGGGGACTACAGGTGCCTATCACAACCCCCTGCTACTCCTTTGTTTTCTTTTTTTGGCAGAGAGGAGGTATCACTCTTGATTGCTCATGCTGATCTCAAACTCCTGAGCTTAATGAAGCAATTCAACCGCCTCAGACTCCCAGAGTAAATAAGATTACAGGCATGAGCCACCGAGCCGGCCTAAACTCTGGATTTTAGTTACTAATTATGTCTGACCCTGCAACATTACTAGGTATCTACCCAGAACAAATCATTTTACCAAAGAGGCATTTGCACCAGAATGTTTATCGTGGCTCAATTCATAACTGCCAAATCATGGAAGCAACCTAAGTGCCCATCAACCCATGAATGGATCAACAAACTGTGGTATATGTATATACCATGGAATATTATGCAGCCATTAAAAAGGTGGGAGACTTTACTACATCTTTTACGTTGACCTGGATGGAGTTGAAATAGTCTTCTCAGACTAAGTATTGCAAAAATGGAAAGATCACTATTCTAATGTACTCCATGCTAATATGAAAACAATACAGAAACAATTACATGTTCCTAGTCCAGTTCTGGGGCAGAGCGAAGCAGGAGAGGAAGTGGGGAGAATGTATGGCAGAGAGAGGGAAAGCATTAAAAAATGATAATATGCCGGTATTGTTTCAAAATACATTGGAAATACACATTAAACCCATGGTTTCAGGCAAATTTTACCCATAACAGGAAGAAAGTAGCTACTGCTTCGGTGAAGAGTGATATGACACAAGTCCCCAGGTCTCAAATGACTAAACACGCATAGCCCAGGAGGAGTAGCAGAAGCCTAACGGTAGCATTCCAAAAAGGAAAAAAAAGCACCCATGTTCAATACCGACTTTCCACACACAACCCAGGATCACCACCTACTCGTGACCAAAAACGTAAAATATCTGGAACAGTTTCTGACAGTAACACAATTTTATTTCCAAATAAGCTGTTCTAACATGAAACGTACTTCAAAACAGACATTGCCCAGCAATTTATTAGATATCTCACACTCACTGACACTGAAAAGATACTCCGCTTTTTTTTTCTTTGTAGAGACAAGAGTCTCACTTTATCGCTCTTAGTGCTGTGGCATCACACAGCTCACAGCAACCTTTCAACTCCTGAGTTTAGCCGATTCTCTTGCCTTAGCTTCCTTATACAAGGAAGCTACCACAACACCCAGCTATTTCTTCTGTTTTACAGTTGGGAAAACACATGTTTGAACCTACCACCACCCTACTGCACTTGGGGAAGGGCGCCACCCAAAACCCCTTTTGTTCGTGAAACTAATAGTCAAGACCAGAACCACTCAGACTGCGCTCTCTCCCTCTTACCCTCCCAAAGGGAGAGAAGAACGATCATCAATGGCAGATGGCAGCTGCAATAAAGCAGCACCAAGAGCCGGCTTCACGCTCAGGAGAGAACGCTACACCTCTTCCTCGTGGCTTCCGGTGCTCTACACATTCAGAGAGACTTCTCTAGTAACAAACTATAGAAATGATCCCTGAAAGTATAGTCTTAATTCAAAGTGCCAGCCTCTGCTTGGTCTATTGCGGCCACACACTTTAAAGTGATGGGGAAAATTTTCTTGTCAAATTATCTGCTTTTTTCAGATAGTTTTGTATCTGGTAACAATTCGGTCAAATACTAAAATTCATAACACTATTTTCACTTGTAAATTTCCAGAAACTCCTTAAAGTCGTAAAGGCCTCATTAACATACAGCCTCCTAGCAACCAATCACACGCCGAGATTTCCGAGCGCAAACCTTTTCTTAACCCCTAGTGAGCTGAGATTACTGAGCAGAGATTACTCGACTCCCGTCCTAGGATCCGCCACCTAGAATCCGCTACCGAAAAGTTATTGGTGCTGCGCGCAGGTCAGCGTAGACGGCCTCCAGCTTGCTACAAAACAGATCTGATAATGATCGCGCCACTGCACTCCATCCTGGTCGACAGAGGGAGACTACCCTTATTAAAAAAAAACAGAGGAGGGGGGCTCAGCGCCTGTGGCTCAATGGACTAAGGCGCCAGCCACGTACTCTTGAGCTGGCGGGTTCGAATCCAGCCCCGGGCCCGCCAAACAACAATGACGGCTGCAACCAAAAAATGGCCGGGCGTTGTGACAGACGCCTGTAGTCCCAGCTACTTGGTAGGCAGAGGCAAGAGACTCGCTTGAGCCCAGGAACTGGAGGTTGCTGTGAGCTGTGATGCCACAGCACTCTATCCAGGGTGACAGCTTGAGGCTCTGTCTTAAAATAAATAAATAAATAAATAAGAGTTTTTAATCTGTTACCTCGTTTCATCTTCTAAACTGTAGGAGAATAATTGTCTATTTCCCCTTTCTTACAGATGCTGGCTACAGCATGTCACACCCATAGGGAATCACAGTTGGAACTTAAGTCTCTCTGGCACTAAGCTAAGATCCTGTTCTTTATAGCAAGTTAAACTGGTCTTCAAAAGGTCTAGTCTCTAATCAAATCCATTTCTCTAATTAAGCACTAAATACAGCATCCCTCAAAGTTCAGTATGAATAATTATCTTCCTGGTTTCTAAATCCCCCAAAAAACCCTATCCATTTACAGTATTTCCATCAAAAGTTAAGTCCCATTTTCTCCTCAATAAACACACTTCATCAGCAGCACCTATGGCTCATCGAGTAGGGCACCGGTCCCATATACCGAAGGTGATGGGTTCAAACCCAGCCCCGGCCAAACTGCAACAAAAAAATAGCCAGATGTTGTGGCGGGCGCCTGTAGTCCCAGCTACTCCGGAGGCTGAGGCAAGAGAATTGCCTAAGCCCAGGAGTTGGAGGTTGCTGTGAGCTGTGACGCCAGAGCACTCTACCGAGGGTGATAAAGTAAGACTGTCTCTATTTAAAAAATAAATAAATAAACACACTTCATATATGATAATGTGTAACGCTTTTTTTTTTTTTAAAACATTTTTTTTAGAGGCAGAGTCTCACTTTGTTGCCCTTGGTACAGTGCCATGGCGTCACAGCTCACAGCAACCTCCAACTCCTGGGCTTTGGCGATTCTCTTGCCTCAGCCTCCCGAGTAGCTGGGACTACAAGCACCCGAAAAAAAGCCTGGCTATTTTTATTTTTGTTGCAGTTCTGCCAGGGCAGGGTTTGAACCTGCCACCCTCGGTATATGGGGCTGAGGCCCTACTCACTGAGCCACAGGCACCGCCCAACACTTTATTTTTGGGGGGACGGAATCTCACTCTGCCACCCTAGGTAGAGTGCTGTGGTGTCTGGTGTCATAGCTCACAGCCACCTCAAACTCTTGGGCTCAAGATATCCTCTTGCCCCAGCCTTCCAAGTAGCTGGCATTACAGGCCCTCACCAGTGTGCCCGTCAAACACACTTTTTATTATTTCACAGCAGCATGTGTAGCAAGATCATCAGCTTGTAAATGCTCATTCCACCACCTCTCTGAACAAAATCTCCTTATAGACATCCCTCTTTGGAGACACCCAAATGCTCTCTATTTATTTAGAGAAAAGACCAGTGTTGAGGTTTGAGATGTATCTCCTGGTTCCAGAGCAGTTCCTTACATCTTGAAGTCGTGCCTTTCAATCATTTTCATCAAAGACCCCTATCGCTAGTCTGGGCTCTTCCATATCTAATCTAAGACTTCCATTCTCCATTCCTCCAAGCTTTCTGGAAACCCCTCACCATTCATGCCATCTCATGGCCTCTTAAGAGCAGATTCTCCAACTTCACATAGGTGTGACCACCACTCTTGCATTCTAAGATTGGGCTCATGTCACCTCTTTTGGAAGCCTTCCTTGACCCCCCGCCCCCTTGGTAACACTGATCACTGAGTATTTTATATCCCTCATTATCTTTGTAAGGACCTCTACATAGTTCACTCTGTTCCAAATATATTTACTTTCCCCTATCAAACCATAAGCTCTTTAAAAGCAGGAGCTTGTCATATTATCTCTGTATCTCCAGGCCCTTGCCTGGCACAGAACGAATGATCAATCAACAAACATATTGTTCCCTCCCTCAGCCTAGCTACTGACCTGACTCTTGGGAACCACCCTCTTATTCCACTCCTTTCCCCCCACAAGCCTGATCTGTCTATTAAGGGAGTAAAGTCTTTGTCAGGAGGATTCCTGGCCCTGCCCTGTTGCCCATTCTTGGTTTCAAAATATGTTTGTACAGTCCAGACCTCTCTTCTGAGCTGCTGGCGCAGATATCCAGCTTCTACCTGATTATTATACTTAGTTTGAATCACAAGTACCTCAAACTCAGCTTGCCCAAACTGACTTCCATCAGCTTCCTCCCAAACTTACTCCTCTTCCAAGCAGTGATACCACTTTCAACCAATTGTTCAAAACAAAAACCTAGCAAGGTACGGTGGTGCAGACATGCAGACCTGTAGTCTCAGCTATATAGGAGGATTGCTTGAGCCCAAGAGTCCAGCCCCATCTCAAAAAAAAAGATACACACATACACACACATATATATACACACACACATACATATATAGGGTGGCCATAAAGTTCATATGCAATTTAAAATACTGTGCAATTGTAAGCCATACTCAATAGAAAACATAATGAAGACCACTGGGCGAGGTGGCTCACACCTGTAAATAAATAAATAAATAAATAAATAAAATAAAGACTAACTCCAAAATAACCCAGATCTTGTAATTAAAGTAACTATTTTAACTATGCTCAAGGAAGTAATGGAAAACATGCTCAACATCAATGGTAAGACAGAAAAATCTCAACAGATTAAAACTATGCTTGTTCCTACAATTGAAAAACCAGTATCAGAAATAAAAATTTCATTAGATAAGGTTAACAGCAGATTAGTGACAAAGGAAAAGTCACGAACTTGACAACAGATAATAGAAATTATCCAATTTCAACAACAGAGAGAAAAAAATATTGAAAAGATTTTTTTTTTTTTGAGACAGTGCCTCAAGCTGTCACCCTGGATAGAGTGCCGCCACAATGCCCGGTCATTTTTTGGTTGCAGTTGTCATTGTTGTTTGGCGGGCCTGGGCTGGATTTGAACCCGCCAGCTCAGGTGTATGTGGCTGGCGCCTTAGCCCGTTGATCCACAGGCGCCGAGCCTGAAAAGATATTTTTAAAAAGGGTTGGGCAAGGTGGCTCACACCTGTAATCCTAGCACTCTGGGAGGCCGGATTGCTGGAGGTCAGTAGTTTAAAACCAGCAAGAGTGAGACCCTGTCTCCAAAAAAAAATTAGCCAAGCATTGTGACAGGTGCCTGTAGTCCCAGCTACTTGAGAGGCTGAGACAAGAGGACCACTTGAGCCCAGGAGTTAGAGGTTGCTGTGAGCTATAATGCCAAAGCACTCTACAGAGGACAACATAGTGAGACTCTGCCTCACAAAAAAAAAAAACAAAAAACAATTTTTTTTTTAAATTAAAAATAGGCTTCGTGTCCATAGCTCAGAGGTTAGGGCGCTGGCCACATACACCTAAGGCTGGCAATTTTGAGCCCAGCCCAGGCCTGCTAAGTGAGACAATGACAACTGCAACAAAAAAAAAAAAATAGCTGGGCATTTTTTTGGCAGGCACCTGTAGTCCCAACTACTTGGGAGGCTGAGGCAAGAGAATTACTTAAGCCCAAGAGTTGGAGGTTGCTATGAGCTATGATACCATAGCACTCTACCAAGGGTGATATAATGAGACTCTGTCTCAAAAGAGAAAAAAGAAAAAATTTAACAAAACTTTGGTGGTGATGGGACAATACATAAAGGTCTTAGAGAAGTATAAGTGGATTTCCAGGAAATGAGAAAAAAAATGATTCAGAATATCTGAAGAAATAATGGCAGAAAGGTTCCCTAAAATGGTAAAAGACATTTATTTTCGCATTAAAAAAGATCACCAAACACAAGGCAGGATAAATGTAAAGAAAACTACCCCTAGGCTCATCATCTTGAAACCACTGAAAACTAAAAGTAAAGATAAGACAGCCAGAGAAAAACAACCCATTACATACTGGTGAACAATGATTTGAATGACAGTTGACTTATCAGAAACTATAGAGGCCAAAGACAGTGACAGATAAAAATACATTCAAGCTAGAATTTTATTTCCAATGAAAATATCCTTCAAGAATCAGAGTGAGAGGCCAGGCATGGTGGCCTGTAATCCTAGCACTTTGGTAGTGTAAGGCAGATGGAGTTCTGAAGCTCAGAACTCAGGAGTTCAGGAGTTCAAGACCAGCCTGAGCATCAGTGAGACCCTGTCTCTATTAAAAATAGCCAGGCATTGTGGTGATGGTGGGGCCTGTAGTCCCAGCTACTGGAAAGGCTGAGGCAAGAGAATTGCTTGAGGCCAAGAGTTTGAGGTTGTTGTGAGCTATGATATTACAGCGCTCTACGGGGAAGTGGAGGGAGGAGGAAGAAGGAGGAAGAAAGAGCAAGAAGAAGAATCAGAGAGAGGACAGGCATAGTGGTCATGCCTATATCCTAATACTCTGGGAGGCCGAGGCCAGAGGGTCACTTGAGTTCAGTAGGTTGAGAGGAGCCTGAGGAAGAGTAAGACCTACCCCTGAAAAAAATAGAAAAGTTAGCCTGGCATGGTGGCACGTGCTTATATTTCTAGCTGCTCAGGAGGCTTAAGCCTAGGAGATTCAGGTTGCAATGAGCTATAATGATGCCACTTCACTCTAGCACTCTAGCCAGGTGACAGCGTGCCCTCAAAAAAAAAAAAAATTCGAAATTAGAATAAGAGAAAGCCATTTTTAGAGCCAGGTGTGTTGGCTCACATCTATAATCCTAGCAACTTGGCCGAGGTGGATGGATTGCCTGAGCTCACAGGTTCAAGACCAGCCTGAGCCAGAGCAAGACCTTTTCTCTAAAAAACAGCTGGGCACTGTGGCAGGCACCTATGGTCCCAGCTACTTGGGAGGTTGAGACAGGAGAATCACTTAAGCCCAAGAGTTGGAGGTTGCTGTGAGCTATGATACCATGGCACTCTACCAAGGGTGACAAAGTGAAACTCTTGTCTCAAAAAAAAAAAAAAAAAAACCAGACATTTTTAGATAAAAGACAACCAAGAAATTATGTTGCTAGTAGATCTGTAGTATAAGAAGGAAATATTAAGACCGAGAGTGGTGCTCTAATCCTAGCATTCTGGGAGGCCAAGGCAGGCAGATTGCCTGAGCTCAAGAGTTCAAGACCAGCCTGAGCAAGAGTGAGACCCTGTTTCTATAAAATAGCTGGGCATTGTGGCAGGTGCCTGTAGTCCCAGCCTCATGGGAGGCTAAGCCAAGAGGATGGATTGAGCCCAAGAGTTTGAGGTTGCTGTGAGCTATGATGCCACGGCACTCTACCCAAGGTAATAGACTGAAATATATCTCAAAAAAAAGAAAGAAAAGAAAGGATTCTTTAAAAGGTTTTCAGAACTTTGTGAGGAAGACCCCCAGGGCAATTAAAGCAATACCAAAATACATTACTGGGATCTGATCAAACTAAAAAGCTTCTGCACTGCCAACAACACAGTAAATAAAGCAAGTAGACTGCCCCCAAAATGGGAGAGGATATTGGCAAGTTACATTTCCGACAAAGGTCTGATAACCAGAATCCACAGAGAACTCAAACTTATTAATAAGAAAAGAACAAGTGATTCCATTTCACTATGGGCAAGAGACCTGAACAGAAGCTTCTCTGAAGAAGATAGGCACATGGTCTACAGACACATGAAAAAATGCTCGTCATTTTTAATCATCAGAGAAATGCAAATCAAAACCACTTTGAGATACTATCTAACTCCAGTAAGAGTAGCCCACATAACAAAATCCCAAAACTACAGATGTTGTTGTGGATGTAGAGAAAAGGGAACACTTCTCCACTGCTGATAGGAATGCAAACTAATACGCTCCCTTTGGAAAGAAGTTTGGAGAACACTAAGGGATCTAAAAATTGACCTGCCATTGGATCCTGCAATTCCTCCACTAGGAGTATATCCAAAATACAAAAAATCACTTTGCAAAAAAGATATTTGCAACAGATTATTCATTGCAGCTCAATTAGTAATAGCCAAGTCATGGAAGAAGCCCAAATGCCCATCGACCCATGAATGGATTAATAAATTGTAGTATACATATACCATAGAATACTATACAGCCTTTAAAAAAGATGGAGCCTTTACCTCTTCTGTGTTTACATGGAGGGACCTGGACCATATTCTCCTGAGTAAAGTATCTCAAGAATGGAGGAAAAAGTATCCAATGAATTCAGTACTTCTATGAAACCAACTGATATTTTACTCATACTTTCTTATGAAAGATAGAGCAGGATGAAACTATAGCCCAGTATGATGGTGAGAAAGGGTGTGGGAAGGGTGGGGAGGGGAGAGGTTTGATAGAGGGAGGGTAAAAGGCAGGACCACACCTATGGAGCATATGCAAGGGTACAAGTCAAATCTGTCAAATGTAGAATATAAATGTCTGAACACAACAGTCAAGTAAATGAGGGGAAAGCTATGTTGATTGGTTTGATGTAACCACATCAGATTGTATTAAAAAAATCAACACATTATACTCCACATATGCATAAATATATTCATGATCTATATGTGTATGACTTAATAAAAAAAATGCTTCTAGGGATATTGTAACAGGAACCTTTAAAGTTGATTAAATCATTAAGCTTTTGAAAAAAAATAGTTGATATTAACTAATTACATATAATATGCATTTTACCTATTAATTTTAGTAGGTAATTTAGAATATTAGAGTGGTAGAATAATTGGAATAGTTGAGTGTTACGGAAAACAGCTTCTTTTTTTTTTAGAGACAGTGTCTCACTTTGTCCCCCTTGGTAGAGTGCCATGAAGTCACAGCTCACAGCAAACTCCCAACTCTTGGGCTTGGCGATTCTCTTGCCTCAGCCTCCCAAGTAGCTTGGACCTCAGGCACCCGCCACATCGCCTGGCTATTTTCTGTTGCAGTTTGGTCAGGGCCGGGTTTGAACCCACCACCCTCGGTATATGGGGCCGGTGCTCTACTCACTGAGCTACAGGCGCCGCCCAAGGGAAACTGTTTTTTGAAAACAAAATGACTAAACATTTTGAATTTTGCATTTTCTTCAATCTACATTTTTAGATAAATATTATTAAATATTATTGTTAAAGTCACATAGATGAAATAATCATATTTCATCTACTAATCCATTAGATGACTTCTTTGACTAGAACATAAATTATGTGAAAATCTTGGTTTTTCCTTTTGGGGGCAAAACACAATTGTAAGAGGGACTTTACCCAACAAATGCAATCAGTGTAACATGGTTTCTTGTACCCTCAATGAATCCCCAACAATTAAAAAAAAGAAAAGAAAATCTTGGTTTTTTTACTAGGTAATGATTTTGCTGAAATGAAGGCAGAATAAAGAAACAATAATTTATGAATTAAAAAAATAAAAATAAAAGATTTCAGGTTGGGTGCAGGGTGGCCCTTGCCTGTAATCTCAGCACTCTTGGAGGACAAGGCAAGAAGACTGCTTGAGGCCAGGAGTTGGAGATCAGCCTTTAACTCCACAGCTGGAGAAGAGATTTGCATTTGCTGTGAGCTAGGCTGATGGCACGGCCCTCTAACCTGGGGGTAACAGAGTGAGACTGTCTAAACAAAAAAAAAAAAGACAAAGAAAAACAGAAGGGAAGGGACGGGAAGGGAAAAGGAAAGGGGGTGGGAGAGGAGGAGGAGAAGGGGAAAGGATTGCCTGAGCTCATAGGTTCGAGACCAACCTCAGCCAGAGCGAGACTTTGTCTCTAAAAAAAAAAAAAAGAAACAAAAAATAGCCAGGCATTGTGGCAAGCGCCAATAGTCCCAGCTACTTGAGAGGCTAAGGCAAGAGAATCTCTTGAGTCCAAGAGTAAGAGGTTGCTGTGAGCTAAGACTGCCAAGGGCAACAAAGTGAAACTCTCTCTCAAATAAATAAATAAATAAATAAATAATAAAAAGAAGGGATGGGGAAGGAAAAGAAAAGAGAAGAGCAGGTCTGGAGCTGTAGATCAGGAGCCAGATACCAGGAGAGGTTTTATATGTATATGGGTTTCTTTTGAAGATTGCCTGAGCTGTTTGCTATTTCTTTCTAGTTTGTAAGCTGAGGTCCCAGTAGCCTCCAACAAGAAAACCCTAGAGACAAAAGCAACAAGTGGAAATAAGGAGCAAAAAGGAAAGCACAGTGAAAGCTGGCCTTCTCAGTCAACTGTAGGAGGCAGGGGGATTCAACGGATGGAGCAGATTTGAAGGAAAAAAGAAAAGCAAGCAGAATCGGAGGTGAGTAGACTGCGAGAAATGTTAGGAGCCTAGCAGCTGGAAGACCCTGGGGTTCCCCATCACAAAACAACCCCTAATCAGGGATTTATGACTTCTACTGAACAGAATGACTACACTGGTGGAGAATATCAAATCTCTAAAGCTAACTTCTGGATTTCCCCAAGAATTTAATCATATTATTATGATTTGGTTTTCTTGGTTTTCTTCTGAATGTTATTCAGAAATGTGGACCAAGTTGCATTTCTTGTCTCAACAAGAAATTGAGAGACATTCTCAATTGCATTTCTTCTTTTTTTTTTTTGAGACAGAGTCTCACTATGTTGCCCTTGGTAGAGTGCCAGGGTATCATAGCTCACAGCAACCTCAAACTCTCGGGCTCAAGCAATTCTCTTGCCTCAGCCTCCCAAGTAGTTGGTGCTACAGGCACTCACCAGAACACCAGGCTATTTTTTTTGTTGTAGTTGTCATTGTTGTTTGTCAGGCCCCGGGCAGGTTCGAACCCACCAGCCCTGGTATATGTGGCCAGCACCCTAGTCACTGAGCTATAGGTGCTGCGTCAAGGTGCTTACCTTTTTTTTTTTTTAATTTTTTTGCAGTTTTTGGCCAGGGCCGGGTTTGAACCCACCACCTCTGGTATATGGGGCCAGTGCCCTACTCCTTTGAGCCACAGGTGCTGCCCATGCTTACCTTTCTTAAGAATTTTCTTCACTTTCACATAGTTCCCTTGTCTGACATACTCATGTAGTTGAGCTTCCAAGGAGTCATTTCTTAAAGTACCAAGCTGAACAGGACAAGGGACTGGAACATGAATAGCTCGAGACATCCTGTTTCAAAAGAGACCAACATGTTTATTCTAGTCAAACAAGAAAAGCAAAACTTAAGACTCTTTCACATTTAGAGGCCTATTCATCCACCTTCATCAGTAATGAAGATTAGGAGAATAATTACTGAAATTCTATGAGATATTATTTTTGAAATTGAAGACCTGAATATATCTATCACTAATTTCCAGAACTGAAATAGTGATGACTAGAAGGAAATAAAATTACAAATACACATGTTTATTGTGTCATTAAGATAATTAAGAGAGTATTGCCTTTGAAAGGTTAGAACACAAATGCAGTTATGCAGTTATTATGTACTATTGTAGATAGTATTGAGCCAGCAAAGTGGCCTGCAAGGTGGAGTCTGAAAAGCAAAGCTGACTTAGTATGCTCAGTCTTCCCCAAATACCTTCTGTGACTATCAAGTTAAGGTTTCACCATGATTGTGAGGATGTTTGTCTCAGGAGACTTTGAGGAAGTAGACACACACAGACAAGAGGCATTTTGATATTGGTAGAGTAAAAGTACTTTGATAATGTTTTCTTTTTTTTTTTTTTGAGTCGAGTCTCACTCAGTCACCCTGAGGGTCACAGGAAACTCAAACTCTTGGGCTCCACTGATCCTCTTGTCTCAGTCTCCTGAGCTTCTGAGACTATTGGCACCTGCCACAATGCCCAGCTAGTTTTTCTATTATTTACTTATTTATTTAATTTTTGGGCAGTTTTTATACTTTTTTTTTTTTTGAGACAGAACCTCAAGCTGTCACCCTGGATAGAGTGCTGTGGCATCACAGCTCACAACAACCTTCAATTCCTGGGCTCAAGCGAGTCTCCTGCCTCCGCCTCCCAAGTAGCTTGGACTGCAGGCGCCCGCCACAACGCCCGGCCATTTTTTGGTTGCAGCCATCATTGTTGTTTGGCGGGCCCAGGCTGGATTCGAACCCGCCAGCTCAGGTGTACGTGGCCGGCGCCTTAGCCCGTTGAGCCACAGGTGCTAAGCCTATACTTTTATTTAAATACAAATAAAGTGTGCACATGAGTTGTCCATTATTTTCTTTGCTGTGTGGGCTGGCATTGGGATTGGTGAATCTGATGGCCAGCTGGACTGCTCTTTCCATAAAGACTTTGGGGTTCTTGGAGGAAACGTGAGTAATCTCTGCACAATAAGATTTGTTGCACATTGGGAGCACTTGGAGCTCCTTGACATTATGGATGCAGGACTTCCAGAAAGTACTGGGCAGTATATGCTTTGTTTTCTTGTTGCTCCCATAACCAATGCTGGGCATCAAGATTTGGTCTTGAATCTTCTCCAAACCTTGTCAATACCTCTGGGTTTCCTCCAGTTACACTTAATTTTGACGTATCAGTCTGGCGCCAGATGAACTTTTCTTTATATATATTAATTAATTTATTTATTTTTTATTATTTTTGTCGTTGTTACCGTTTTTGGCTGGAGTTGGGTTTGAACCCGCCACCTCTGCTATATGGGGCCAGCGCCCTACTCCTTGAGCCACATTTGAACCCACCACCTCCGGCACATGGGGCCGGCGCCCTACTCCTCTGAGCCACAGGCGCCACCAGATGAACTTCTTGGTTTTCAATAATCTGGGGCTTCACAAGGGGTCTGAGGGTGGACATGATGCCAAATAGGAGATGGTTGCCACCTCCGCAGGCAGCCCCAAGTAAGAGAAAGCATGTTTCCATTTTTTAGTAGAGATGGGGTGGGGGGGGTGTCTCATTTTGCTCAGGCTGGTCTCAAACTCCTGAGCTCAGGCGATCCACCTGCTTTAGCCTCCCAAAGTGCTAGAGTTACAGGCATGAGCCACTGTACCTGGCCATATCATGTTTTCTTTGATGATTTTCTTAGATCTATTTTTTAAAGTGAAAATTACTTTTACGTTGTTTAAACATTTTGCCTTGTTAGAGTGAAGACTACTTCCATGTTGTTTTCTGTCAGATAAAGTTCAAATTTTCTAGGTTTCTTTCCTGGCATTCCCATTATAAAAGTTATTAGAATTGAAACTGAGGCAGAACAATCTTTGAGAGACTTGACTACTGCCACTGTTCTCCAGAATTGCTGGCCTTCGGACAAATATGGTTTGGTGAACCTAATCCCCATCTCTGCAAATTGACTGCACAGTGCCAGGCGACTGAATCCTCTTCATCAGTAACAGTATATTGTAGTGAAGCTGGGTGTGGTGGCTAATGCCTGTAATCCCAACACTTTGCAAGGCTTAAATTGGAGGATTTCTTGAGCCCAGAGTTCAAATCCAACCTGGGCAACATTGTGAGATCCCATTTCTTAAAAACCAAAACATACATATATACATATATAAAATGGCCTGGCACCCGTTGCCCAGTGGTTAGGGTGCCGGTCACATACATCAGGGCTGGCAGGTTCCAACCCAACCCAGGCCTGCTAAACAACGACAACTACAACAAAAAATAGCCAGGCGCCTTTAGTCCCAGCTACTTGGGAGGCTGAGGCAAGAGAATCACTTAAGCTGAAGAGTCTGAGGTTGCTGTGAGCTGTGACGCCACCCACGGCACTCTACTGAGGGTGACAAAGAAAAATAAAAATAAACAAACATAAAAACTTTGAAGCACAACTCCTAGTACCTTAGACTGTAACTGTATTGGGAGTTAAGGTCCTGAAAAGGCTTATTTAACTTATAATGAGGCCCTTAGGGTTAGACCTCAGAACCCAACCCTGTCAGCACGTTGATCTTGCTTGAATTTCCAGCTCCCAGAACTATGAGAAAATACTGTTATTTAAACCACCCAGACTGTGATACTTTTTTTAAGACAGTAAGTTTTGTTAATGCCACTTAATAAAAATACAAAAGCAGAAATCCACTTTTATTTATTTACTTTTATTAGTTTAAATCCTTGGCAGGCACAGCATCACACATATTCTGTGCCTAGTGGCCTTAGCAGGAAAATTGCTTCATTATTTGGGACCAACCATGCCACTCTTTCTGCAAGCTTGCCTCACCTTTCCCCAGATATTCTGGTTGTATTCAGTTTGCCACCAAGAGCCACAGCGTTGTTCTTCGCTTTGTCTACATAAGCACATCTCTTGCCCAAATAGAATCCAGTTTCAACTCGCATAACACTCTTCAACTTTAAGACCTGTGTGCTCTTTGGTTCTGGAGATCCTTCTTTTTTTTTTTTAAGACAGATTCTCACTTTATCGCCCTCGGTAGAGCCCGCCACAACGCCTGGCAATTTTTTGTTGTTGCTGCAGTTTGGCCGGGGCTGGGTTTGAACCCACCACCCTTGGTATATGGGGCTGGCACCCTACTCATCCCTCTTATACCCAAGCAAAAATGGCCTTGGACTACAACCTCCCAGATATATTTGCCTTTCAGAAGAATTGCTCCCAGGACCAGGCACGGTGTCTCACTCTCAGAGGCATGTGGATGCCTGAGCTCACCGTTTGAAGAGTAGCCAGAGCAGGGCGAGACCTCGTCTATAAAAATAGCCAGTCTTCTTGTGCCTTGGTGTCTCCTTCACTTTACACTTGGGACTAATGTGGAACCCCCATTTCCTATGCCTAGGTCAGTTTCTTGTGAATTTCCTAGGCCTGAATTCCATGGATG